>JAEIJG010000071.1:0-59481 GCA_037289395.1 Beauveria scarabaeidicola | reverse complement strand
TTTTTATATTAGTAAAAATAATAATAATAATAATAAATAATAAATACTTTTTATCTTTTTAATTTAATCTTTAAGTTATTAATTTTTTACCTAAAGAACCTTTTTTAACTCTTATTAAAGTAAGTTATATTTAAAAAGAAAATCTAATATCTAAGTATCTACCTTACTTATAATAAATACCTACCTTATATATTTTATATATATAACTATTATTAAGAGTAAAAGAAAAGAAGATCTTAATAATAAGCTAGATTAAAGCTACTTTTATTAAGTAAGAGTAACTAGGTCCTTTTTTTATTAGTTACCTATATATACCTAGTATATTACCTATATTTACTATATTATAACCTAAATTATACTAAACTTAAAGAAGCTAAATATTATTATCTAGCTAATATCTAGCTAGTAGAGTCTTATCCTTAACTAGGTTACTTATTAAATTAATAGATTTAAGCTAATTATTATTAATATCTATAAGACTACTACTAGATATATACTTAGTAGATTATATACCTAGTAAGGCTTTTTCTATAACTAGTGTAGATTATAGCCTAGCTATATACTAGCTTTATTCTAGGGATATAGCGCGCCTAGAGTTAAATACCTATTAAAGAATAATATAGGCTTACTAAGTAGTTAGGGATATAGGGGGTATATAGCCTATATCTAATATCTATAGAGATAGTATTAGTAATATCTATTATATATCCTTAGTATTATAAGGCCTTATAGCCTAGGATTAAGATAAGGCTCTTCTTTATAGTAATAAAGTCTCTTTACTTATATATATAGTATTTACTAAAGAAGGAATATTCTAGGGTACTAGTATAATAAAACTACTTAGTATATAGTAAGAAGGTATTAAAGAGTTACTAAAGTCTTTTAGCGTTTTATAATAAGGGTTCTAAGGGTTATATAGAAGATTAAGCTATTATACTTAATAATCTTATTAAATATAATTAACTATATTTTATTAAGTATATAACTAGATATTACTAGCTATATTTCTTTACTACTATTAAGTAGCTACTACTCTAAGATTACTCTAAGTCTAGAGTTTAAAGTATTTTTCCTCTATATACTAATATAATACTAAGATAATAATAAGTAAGCTATAATATTAGCCTATAATAGTATAATCTTCTTAATATTTACTCTTAGTAATATTTATATTCTTCTTTATTAGTACTTATTATATAAGGGGAACCTTTAAGGTATATATAAGGAGGCTTAATATAATCTAAGGTACTCTTTTTACTTAGAATTAACTTACTTATTTAAGATATACCTAGATTAAATACTCTATATACTTATAATATATTTTAATAGTTAATAAATTTAGTAGTAAAATATAAAGATTCTTATTAAGGGTGTTTTTTATTTTTTAGTACTAGTTATACTAGATATATACCTAGTAAAGTATAAGTATATATTATAGATATTCTTATTAACTCTATTTTAGCTCTAGCTTATATAAATAGTTTTTAAGTCTTAATAAGTTAGATATATATTATAAAAATATATAGTATATACTTATTATATACTTATTTACTATCTATATTAGTTATTATAGTATATATTATTAGTAGTTTATATACTTTACTAACTATAGGGTAAATATAGTGCTAGTATATACTAAAAGCTCTAGTATATTTAAGTTAATAAAATATTATTATAAATATCTAAAAAAACTTAATTAGTAATATATTATATAAATAATAATTATATACTTATATCTATATAAGTATCTATTATATCTATAATTATAATTATATAAATATATATTTCTTATACTTAAAATAGTTAGTATCTTCTTAGTATATCTCTAGTATATACTTACTATATATACTCTTATTTTAGCTAGAGATACTAAGAATATTTATTTTACTTTAAATTATCTTAAAAGAAAGATTAATCTAAATAAATTTTACCTTCTTAGTAGTAATAACTTAATCTTTTAAGTATAAAATAATCTAATACTTAGAAGATAAGTAGAATCTAATTTACTAAATCTATTATTTATTTACCTCTTAGAGTTTATTAAAGGTAAATTTATATTAAACACTTATTATTTTTTTTAGTATATATACTATATATAGAAGGGGTATAGGCTTTATATATATTAATATTTAATATACTAATAAGATTAGAACCCTTAGGGTATTTTAAAAGATATATATATAAAAGGATTATTTAAAGTTTATCTTTATAATTTAATACTAGGTATATTCTCTATATTTACTAGGTATTATAATACTTTAAAAACCCTTTAAATATAAGATTTAGGTAGATTTTTCTTATAAAGTAATAGGTTAGTATCTAACTTATACCTACTTAGTATATACTAAGATAATAACTTATAGATAGTAAGATATAATAGATTATCTTATTTAAAGAGTATAAGAGAGAGGTAGTCTTAAATATTATTTAGTAGGCTTCTTAGTAGTAGTAGAATATAAAGATATATCTCTCTTATAGTAAGAATATATTATAAATAGTATTTAATATTAATTAGTATATAAATATTAAACTATATATTATAGTATACTAAACTAAGTCTAGTCTTCTACTTATATTAAAAGGCTATAAATTAGTTAGTATATACTAGTAATACTCCTTAGATATACTTACTATACTCCTTCTTATAGGTAAGAGTAATATTAAAGAATATATATATATTATATATATAATAGCCCTCTTCTACTATCTTATACTTAACTATATACTTAAGATATTCTAAGTTAATATTCCCTAGAGTAACTTAATACCTTATATACTAGCTAGCTTTATTAGATATAAAAGGATATCTAATAAAATATTCTTTACTTACCTAGATCTAAGTTATTAACTACTCTTAATAGTATATAGTCTATATATCTAAAGTACCTACTATATCTATAATTATATAATAAAAGTGTTTATTATTATCTTAGAGCTACTAGTAAGTAAGAAAAGCTACTTTTATAGCTTATTATAAGGTATTATTAATACCTAGCTAATTAATAAAAAAAAAGATAGTATATTCTTAGTAAATACTACTAATCTACTATAGATTAAATCTAATATTCTAGCTTAGGTTAAAGGATATAAGGTATTAAGTAATATTAGAGTAAATATAAAGACTAGTATATTAGAAGGGTATATACTAGGCCTATATTAAAGCGTTTCCTCTAATAATTTATTCCCTAGTAGTATTAGTATATACCTAGAATATACCTAGTATATAAGGGGGTTATTATACTTATATAAAGCTTAAAGAGGTTATTAAAGCTAATATGCCTTTATACTTTCCTCTAGTAAATAACTTTTTAATATAAAATTATACCTAATATATAGTTAATATATATTATTTATAGTCCTCTTATATACTTATAATACTTATTTATTACTTAATAAACTTTATAACTTAAGCTCTTATATTAGCCTTATTAGTATTAATATATACTAGGTTAATATTAAGAATAATATAAGTAATACCTTTATCTAAGGTTATTAGGTAGCTTAGTAAGGTAGTATAATTAATAACTTTTTTTATAAAGATAATATATAATCTATATCTACTAAGAATAAGCCTAGAATATTTAATTATATCTTTTAAGATATTAAAAAAACTTTCTAGAGACTTATCCTTAAGTATATTTAAGAAAATATCCTTTCTAATATTAGTATAGGCTCCTTATATACTATAAATATATATATACCTTATTATTCTAAAATAGGTCCTACTAATAATTAGCTAGTACTAGCTTAGGTATTATTAACTCTTATATTATTAATATTATAAGATAATTTATATTATTTTATATATATATAATATACCTTTATAATATATATCTTATATATAAATATTATAAACTATATTATAGATTTCCTTATTATTATTTATATATATTTATATTATTTTTATAATATAAGGTATATCTTAAGTATATATACTATAACTATATTAATACCCTTATATTATATACTAATAATAACCTAGACTTATATACCTAGTATATACTTTATATATATATTATAATTATAATAATAATACCTTTATATTATTTTTTTATAATAATAAGATAATATTATAAAAGGAATAAAGTAAAGCTACTTCTTATATTTATATTCTTAGTTAACCTTTATAGCCTATTATATATTACTACTTAACTTTTACCTTTTTAAATATCTTTTCCTCTATCTATATATAATAATATAGTAATTATAGTAGTAGTTATAGTAATAGTTATAGCGGTAGATATAGCTTCTACCCCTATATAAGGTATATACCTAGTAGATATAGACCGCCTCTATTACTATATAGAGTATATATAGAGTAGCTATAGAGTATACTTACCGCCTTTGTGTTTTTAGCCCCACTTTAACTAAGGTTAAGGTTTCCCCGACTAAGTCTGAGCTACGTGCTCTAGGTACTGGTATATGGGTCAATTGCCTGTGTTAGTACCTACCTAATAAGGTAGGTGGGCGGGCTTCGCAAGGCCTGCCGGGGCCTCTGGATCTACAATGCTATACCTAGCTGTGACTGTGCCCATAATGGCGGTACCTGCCTCCGTGGCTCATTGGTCATGAGCTATGACGTATTCCTGTATAGCAAATGGCATGTTTGGGCCGTTCATGTGGCTCATGGTGTACACTTGTTCTGTCCTACCCTTCGCGTCGAACCCGCTAGCCATTGCCGAGGTTGTTCTACATCACTTGTCCATTGTTTGACAGGTTGTATGTTGATCGTATGTAAATCTGCTTAATAGAAGATAATAATGAAGACGGATTTGTGATAAAAGCAACATGCACTCATAGCTCGTCACTGGCAATTGTATTCCCACGGTAGTTGTGCCGGAATGTATTGAAGTCCAGTCGAATGAGAAAAACTCCCAAAAGTTCTCTGACCAAAATGGGACATCCTGGAACGTCAAGCAAGTGACGAGTAGCGGAATACGTAACCCCCCGAAAGGAATATATAACCAGTCTATACCGAATACGTCAATAATTTGCAGGGAGGCTTACATAGGAAATCTAAGTAACTACCACGAACGCTGCCTTGAGCCTCTGTTACTCTTTTCGCCCCTTATGGGGCGGAACAGCGTAGGGCTAATTTATAGGTCTTAAACGGCTCTTCTATAACCATGGTAGGCGATGATCTGAGGATAGAGGCTATCTTAAAATTCGGCTTTTAGTATTACGATTGAGTGGGATGTGGCCTGGGTTAGAATAGATATGTATTTCTTTCGGGGGGGTTACGTATTCTGCCATTCAGTGACGACTGGCAGGTGATCAGGGCTTCGCCGGTCGACCGTGAGACTGCAGGGTTCAAAAAATCTGCCAACTTCCAATCTCGCAGCTATCATGCTAAAGATGGTGGGTTCGATTATCGATTTCACATGCCGTGTGATCCAGATGTTGGGGTAGTGTTCATCAAGGTCAGCAATGCACTCCTCTGGCAGGAGAGCCGCAGATCTACAACCCAGCGCCCGTAATGCTACAGCACTATTGAGGCAGCGCTGCCCTCGACGATGGTCAGAAAAACGTTCCCCAATCTTCTACGTGGCGTGCAAGCCTGTGTAGCAATGTGATAAAGCTGCCTTTCTACCAGGCAAAATAATGATTTAGTGGTTGCAAAAGTGCATGCCGTAATTACGATGAGGCGCAAGTTCTGGTATGTTGGATCGTGTGGACGAATCTAAAAACATTACACTTCGCCATGAAAATGTAGGACGAGACCTTATGTTCAGCTCGCGTACATGCTACTCCATTGCGAAAACCATGAGCATTCTACTAATGAGCTTCAAACACGAGCCTACACCGATTTTCATAGTCAGTTACTGAGAATGGTATTATTTCACTCTAACCCACATTCATTCCAATTAGTATACCTCTAACGTTGTCAACAGTATACTGATCACACCTAAGCCATCCCTTTCGCCAGTGTCCAGAAGCTTTCCATTTTGGCCCGCGATAAAGCAGCGCGAGCCTCTGTGTCCGTTTCGCATACCTTGCTACCCCATTTACGAAAGCCACGAGCTTTCTGTTCACCTTCAAACACTAGCGTACATCGATTCAGCGACATGTCTTTTAATTCGCCTTTTGCATCTTCTGCTAGAAGCCAGTCGCGTGTGGCATTCTTGCCATCACGATCTCGAGATGGCGCATTTTCAGTCCAATCAATGCGGTTGAGCATGAGTTTCTTGTATTTATTAATCGCCCAAGAGCCACCTTCAACGACGAGCAAGTTGAATTTCGGGTGCATGATGCAGGTACCAGTCAAAGAAAGCTGTTCTGCGTTGACACTAATCTTGTAGCGATGCTGCCCGTTCGCCAAGCTATTGATTTTCAACACGAGGACATGGATACCCTTGTCAAGATCCTTCTGCTGGTTTGTCGCTAGCTTGTCATGTCTTTGGTCGTTTGTGAGTTTTCGTTCCTCGTTGGTGTCAACATGCTTCTGTTGGCGTTCGGCGATTTCTCGGTTCACACGGGCTTCGACTGCGGTGGGATCCTTCACAGCAACTAATGCAATGCAAGTCAGTACCTACATTCAGTATGTTCTAACGGTTGCATACATACCATCTCCAAGAACACGCATGAGGTTACCCTTCTTCACTTTGGGAGGGGGGGCTGGCACGAGGCCCAGCCTGATCTTTGCTTGCATCTCCTTCCCTTCCGCCATTCGCCGTTGTCTTCTGATCTTCGATTGCTCTTTGGATGTGAGATACATGGGTTTCGGCGCAGGGGCCAAGCGATCCTGCGGCGGCTCCAGCGCAACGGGATGCTGGACATATTCCGTGATGATGCTGTCTTGTGGATCAATTTTCAGTCTGTCGGCGTGGTCGAGTGCATCGTAAGAATCCCCATCTAGAAGGCCCTCGTCCCACCACTCCACGTGCGGTGGTTCTTCAACTAGAAAGTTCTTTTCGGTATCCAGATCCTCATCTATACCGGCCTTTCTTGTCTGCTCGGCGATGCGCTTCTTCATCGCCTCGAGCGCCTCTTGGCGCCTGAGGGCGTTCGCCTGTTGGATGTACTTACCCTTCTGATTGAATACTAGGCGCTTTGGCTCGCGTACCCGGCCGATAGATGGCTGCGCTGCCGTAGACTCGTCAATGTACGGGTTGCGCCGACCGGTACCAAAGTCGCCGCTGCCTTTGACTGCAGCTGCAGCTGGCCCTTTGGAACTGTAACGCATGTTCTTTCCAACGTTTGACGAGCTCTTTTCCTTGCTTTGAGGCTTCCATGACGCCAAGTCTTCGAGGGCCGGATGTAGACCAACATTCAAGCCGCCTTTCGCTTTGCTGGTCGCAGTCGCAGCCGCAACTCGGGCCTTTAAAGCAGCCAGGCGGTCTGCTGCTAACTCTGGTTTCCCGATTTTGGTGGATGAATCACTTCTCGCGCCAAGCCCTGATGGCTGCGACTGGCGCTCCATACTTAGCTTCGCCGTGTGTAGTTGTCGAAAAGAGTCTTGCTGCCGTGTCGCTGTGCGGTTGTTTGGGTTGAAAGCATGAGGCTGCTCGTTGTGCCTCTCGACGTAAGTTCAACTTTATGCTATCAATCGCATGCGTATGCTTCGTATCGCTCTTCGATGGCGTGGAATTGAATCGTTCGAGAATAGAACCGAGGCACTTGGAGTGAACTCTTCTGCATCGTCAAAAACTGCCTATCATCCTCCCTCAGCTATGCATACATACATACTTGTAGTGAGTGGGTCTACTCGTGCCCGCCCCCACTTTGGCCGCCTCTTACAGCCAGGCAAGCTGGCTTGCAGAGGCACCCTCTCAAAGAGGGTGCTCCCCACCAAATTCGTCACACTACCAAATTCGTCATTTTTGATAGTGTAAATAGCTTCAATTCAACGGCATAATAACCGGCGCACCTGACCATCTTTTTCATATATAAAAAGCCTCTCGAGTACTCCATCCTTCTGTTTATCTCTAGCTTTTTTCGCAGCTTCTTTAAACACTCTAAACGCCGCCCGTTGCGCCGCGCGCTCGCGGCGCGCTACTTAAGCTGTAATCTCTTATTCCTCCTTTAATTCCTTATCCCGGACCATATGGCGAGCTTGCTCGACCGAAAGGGTGCCGCCGTATTACAATTAACGGGCTTTTTTAGACCTATTAGCCTAGAATTATTCTTTTCTAAGAGCCTAGCGCTTAGCATCCTATTAAAGCTAGTGGCTTATGGCGGCGTGGTATAGGGAGCCTTTGATCAAGGCCTATACCTTACCTATTAATTTAGCGTTAAGAGGGCTATTCTATAATGCCTCTATGACTTAATTTGCTAGCTTATTAGCCTGCTGTAGTGTATAAGGAGTATTAAAGGGAGAGGAACCGTTATTATGCCGCAATAGCTAAGGTGACGGCGTACGAGCCCTATTAGGCTGCTAGAACTATTATAGTATAACTAAAGGGTTATACGGATAAATTCCAGTATTCCTAAAGGCAGAGATAATTAAAGAACTCCGTAGTGTCTTTTCTTAGGCTTTCTATATTAACTAGAGGAATTCTAGCTTACCGATGGTGGTAATACTATCACGGATAATGACGTTAAGGCCTCTCTAATAGTGGTGCTTTAAGGGCTAAAAAATTACCACATTAAGCGGCTATAATAGATATATTAAATAAGGTAGCATTCCGAAGGGTATTATACTAGAAACTTTATAGTATTTTATAAATTTAATTATATAGTGTGAGCCATAGCCGTCAAGAATTAGTAGACGTTTAGCGCTAACCTAGTACTTTATAGAGTGGCTTTAGAAGTGTTATAGCCACTTAAAGGTAATTTTGTTATTTATATAGCCGGAAGAGGTCACCAAGACCTTTATAGCCGCGTATAGCTCGTCTAAGTACTACCTACCTATTTGCTACTTGCTAGTAATAATAACGAAGGCAGGGATAAAGGCGCTAGCGGCAGAGATAGCCTTGATAACTATAGCTAATTCCTGATTCTTAGGGCTTATAAAATACTACTTGTGGCGGCTCTTAGTAATAACGAGTTCGTCTTTTAATACGCTAATTTAGAAGCCTAATTCGTCTATATTCTAGGTGTCGTTTAGGGTAATACCGTATATTAGAATAACCTCTTAAAGAAGGTAGAAGTACTAGTTAATGACCGTAGGGTTTTCTATAGCCTTCCTTTAAGCCTTAATTGCCTGTTAACACTACTTAATATAACTATACCGCTTAAGAAAGTGTGTAGTCTAGTGCTTTCTAACTATAGGGATATCCTCTAGGTTAAGCTATAACGAAGACCTAGCCTTTAAGATGAAGTTTACCGCGTTAGTAATAAAGTCAGGGCGTATAGTAAGATTAAGCCTCTTAAGGTGGTTAACGTAGGTGCAAATTAACGTCTCTTTAGCCTCTAATAATGTGGTGTTACTAGCACGGCGGCCTTTATTTAAATTTCGTCCTTTTAATCGCTTAATAAGCGTTATACGCGGGATGTTGAATTACTGCGCCACCTTTTATACTAGTAATCTAGGATTTTTACCGCAGTATCGGATAGTATTTTATAAGTTATTCTCTAAATATAAACGCGTTATTATTTGTGGTTGTTGAGATAATCGCGCTTCTATGAGGTCGTCGCGTCTAAATGACGAATTTGGTAGTGTGACGAATTTGGTGGGGAGCACCCTCTTTGAGAGGGTGCCTCTGCAAGCCAGCTTGCCTGGCTGTAAGAGGCGGCCAAAGTGGGGGCGGGCACGAGTAGCGGCTCCACAGCAGGAGCCAGGTATCTGAGCCTTGGCTGGCTGTCAACAGCCTCTCAGGCCTCACGGCGGGTTAATAAACATCATCGCTAAAGACAGCAAACTGAATCAACGATGTTCTTTTGGGGGTATTCTCCAGGCGGGCTTTCTATGCAGAATAGTCACTTCGTGCCAGTTTTGGTGTCCCTCTGCACACGCGTGTATCTTTGCATTGCGAGCTGCATGCCCTCAAGTGTCTCAAGGCAGTAACGCTAGGCCGGAATACTTTATTTCGGTCGGGTTTTGTAGTCCTGCTTGTGTCGTGCAAGCTGAAATATTTGATCTAGCATTTCAATAACCCGCACTGCGAGTCAGCTAAAGTAGGCGAAGAAGGCTACCACATCCCCGTAACTACCGTTGCGTACTCAACAACGGAATCACTGGCAGCGATAGCCTGTTTCTTCTACTGAGTGCTGTTTCCTAATCATGGCTGCTCTAAATAAGCACTGTCTACCTCGATACTGCGAGTCCCTTCGATTTCATGGCTTATCACATATTGCGCGAATGCTCGCAGCGTGCCTTTTTACTTCGCACAACAGCTGTGCTGATGCCATCTTTAGCATGACGCCGCCTCTACGAAATGCGAAGTTACTCATGTGCCTCCTCCTTGGGGGTTGGTTCGATGAATTTGTGCAATGAATGCTGCACCGATCGATATCACGAGTACGTACGAGTCCAGCCGCAGGCCGTACCCATACAACTTGTACAACGTGGCAACAGATCAGATCATCTACCATTGAAAGACGTGGACACACACGCATTAATATACCGGTTCAAGATGCCCGTGCGTCGAATATCCCGCCAAGGACACACTCCGTGGTGCGGCATTTTATCGCGATGACGGAAGCAACCAGGCTCGACTACTTAAAGCGCTCGACGCCATTTCCGAGGGCTCATGGCAGAGGCGCAATAAAACTTACAGCACAGTAATTTTGTGCCGTCCTTGAGCCGTGTCTTGAGGAGGTTGATGCCACAAAGGTCGCCGAGATGGCTAGGAAGGAAGCCAAGAACGCATTCAAGGATGATGCCTTTGGCGTGCCTTGGAGGGTTTGCGCGAACAGTCACGGCCAGGTACAGTTTCCTGAGGACTCCAGGTCGCGACCTTTTTAGAACTGCAACAGCCAGCTACATCCGGCTCGAAGGCTGCCTTCAAACGAGTAGGGCGAAGACCAAGAATATACGCATGGTGATGAAGCATGAGAGGCCAACGGTAGGGGCAGGCAGCAAGGGTGACTGTCTGATGCATGTTGATGGATTACCAGGTATGGTTGAACTCTTCACTGGTGTGGATGCAGCTCAAATATCTACGCGATATTCGCTGTTGATGCGCGCGTAGCACACGGCTGTGCAGGCTACAGCTAAAGATGGGACACCGGGATACGAGCATTGTTACGAGCGCGCGTATGTCGTCGGGGCGTGCGCGGTCCGCAACGGTTGGTGTCAGCGGCTTTCAAATGTCACTTGTGGGACGATACTCTTGGTAATTCCAATCCATTGCAATCCAGCAGCTTTCACCGGCTGCCCGTGGCTTAATATACATCCCAACTGTAAAGCAAGTTCTCATAGTAACGCCATGATTAACCCCCGAAAATCCGTGATTCCATCGTATCAAAGCAATGTCGTAAAGTGTTCACCCTATCCTCTCCGAGCTTAGTTGCGCTCACCGCGAAGGCGGCGGGCAAGCTGAATGTCCTTGGGCTGGATAGTGACACGCTTGGCGTGGATGGCGCAGAGGTTGGTGTCCTCAAATAGAGAGACGAGGTAGGACTCGACGGACTCCTGGAGAGCACCGATGGCCGAAGACTGGAAGCGAAGGTCACTCTTGAAGTCCTGGGCGATTTCGCGGACCTGTTGCGTGTTAGCATGCGGTTTTAGCATTCCGGCAGTTGGTTGGGGCGCTTACCAGGCGCTGGAAGGGAAGCTTGCGGATCAGAAGCTCGGTGGACTTCTGGTAGCGACGAATCTCACGGAGAGCGACGGTACCAGGCTTATAGCGGTGAGGCTTCTTGACACCGCCGGTGGAAGGGGCACTCTTGCGGGCAGCCTTAGAGGCAAGCTGCTTGCGAGGAGCCTTGCCACCAGTGGACTTTCTTGCGGTCTGCTTGGTGCGAGCCATTGTGTGTAGGTGTTGAGAGTGTGTGTGGTTGTGGGGTGTGCTCAGCAAGTGGGTGTCTGATGCAGGAGGGAAAGGTCGGGAACTTGGGGGGCGGGGGGAGCCTTTTAATACCTATGGCTTGCTGGCCATAAATGGGGCGGCTGATCTGAGGCGACGCGGTGTGGGGACGTGCGCGACTGACCAGGGCAATTTGATTGGGTGCACGTAAAATGGTGTTTCTGCATGCCAACAAATTTCAGGACCATAAATAATTCGCTGGTGCAATGAGAGCGCTTTCCTAATCGGGCAAAGTCTGGAGCCCTTTCAAACCCGCATCAGTATTTGGCGCAATACCATCGTGAGTAATGCAGGTACTTGTTGGAGCATGGATCTCACGCCTCTTCTGTCCTGCTTCCCGTTGTTGCTACCTGAGTACTGTGGTTCAAGTGTGTTCTCTTTTTGGTGGTCTTCTTGGCCTCCCCTGCGCCACTCTCTTTATGGTACGGGCCGGTTCCTGCTTGCTCTCTCTTGTGGAAGTTCTCGCCTAGCTTAAGTTTACCAGTAGGCGGCTTGTCGTAACGGCAGAATCGGTCAACTGTTTTGCTGTGTGTATTTTCCTATGTCTGCTTATCGGCTTCGGCTCTGATTTTGGGCTCTTATTGGCAATATGTTTTGATACATTTCATGATCGTGCGTTTGGGCTGGAAGCATCTCCATGTCTACCCTGTACCCATTGCGCGATGTAGATTGACATGATCTTTCACCGGATGGAATTGTTACAAGAAATGCAGTAGGACGAGTGAGTTGTCCATGCTGGTGCTCATCGATACATGTCCGTGCGATTATGGTGTGATGCTTGATTGCCTGGCCAGTTGTGCGTCGGTCGATAGACAGTCCGAACTACGTTGACAGTCCGAACTGCCCTGTCGTGGACAAACTGGGTATAATTATAATCACAAGTTGCCGTCATTGGGCAAGTAGATGTGACATGTATCCGGAAACTGCAGTCATGCGCGGATTAATTATACGTCAACTGGCATAAAGTATCCGGTCGCATTTACATACATACCTCTACTTACGGGTATATGTCGACTCGATGAAGCCAGATCGATCAAGCCGCCGTTGTAGCTCAAAGCCGTCGGCCGTAGCCTGAGGCAGCGAGACAAAGCCAGCTGGCGCGACGGGTGCAGCCACGAAGCAAGCTAATCATAGATGGCCAATCAAGAAAATGCAAAAATATGTCACAGATCCACCATGGCTTATTTTCCACCACGCATATTTGTTGTTGTTTATTTCTGAAGGCTGATGCGGTATCCGCCCCTGTCTTGCACAGCACCCCTGTGCGGACGCGTTTTGCGTTCCAGAGTGGCTAGGCCGAGTTCTGCACCCCAACTGATCTGTGATCTGGCCCACCGGTACTTAAGCCAGCTGGCGGCCACCACTCTTGTCCCTTTACATTTTCGATCAACCGCCAATTAGTGCCATCTATCTTCCTATCCCTCACACACCCACACACAACCACATACCCCATCACAATGACTGGACGTAAGTATAACCCAACCACCCCGCCCGCAGCAGACATACAATGCTAACATCAGCACAGGCGGCAAAGGTGGCAAGGGCCTCGGCAAGGGTGGTGCCAAGCGTCACCGCAAGATTCTCCGTGACAACATCCAGGGTATCACCAAGCCCGCCATTAGACGTCTCGCCCGCCGTGGTGGTGTCAAGCGTATTTCCGCCATGATCTACGAGGAGACCCGCAATGTTCTCAAGACATTTCTCGAGGGCGTCATCCGCGACGCAGTCACATACACCGAGCACGCCAAGCGCAAGACAGTCACATCCCTCGACGTCGTCTACGCCCTCAAGCGCCAAGGCCGTACCCTGTACGGATTTGGCGGTTAATTGTGCTGTTTTTATTCGCAAATTTTGGCCCATGCACAGCATAGTGTGCGTGCGGGGTGTTTCACGATGATCACGGAATCGGTTCATGCTTTTGGGTGTTATGTACCATAAGGGAAACGGTGGCTTACATTTTGGGGTAATGGGAAACATGCCCAAGAGGCAATTTTTATTTATTTATATAACAAACATCTGATGCAATGTGAAGTGCTTATGGATGAATACGCGTTGTGGCGCCTCAATGCACCGCCCTGGCAGCAGCTTGTACTATTGTACAATGGAGCGTGCCGGTTCGTAAATACGTGCGAGTGGCTCGAGTACGAAGTATGCCACAATACTTCTCACTAGTGCAGGGTACAAGCGGAAGGACTGCGGGGGTTGAGGGCACTGCTTTTCGAGCAGCATCGACTTTGATCCGTGCAAAGCCGCTGTGGCGGGCAGCAAAGGGGAAAGAACGTAGCACAAGGGCGAATGGGTGGTTTGTCATTGTGCCCAACACAAGCCAGAATGTCGTGGCCAGCCGAGAATCTCAGGCGCTTGTTCCGAATTTTCAAGGTGCGTGACCATGGGTGCCCGAATGCTGCATTGCGTAGCGCACCGATATGCTGGAAAATAGTGGCGGAGTAGCGCCGTGCAGATATTTTCATTGGCCGAGGCCCCATCCGAGACATGGCGATTACAGGTCCCAGGTCCCGGCCAAACCGAGATCTCCTGCTTTCTGGAACTGACCACGCTACTACGATGGAGGAAGACGGAGGAAAAATTGTACGGATAAGGCTCGAAGAGACCTCAAAGCGTCCTGTGCCTACATTCAGGGCGTGCGACAGGACCAGTACTTAGAACTACCCAAGGTAGTAAGCATATAACCCCTTTTTCTTTTTTGCACATACCGGGTAAAGTTGCAACTGCCAGGCAGCATGAGAGGCTGCCCGGCTTTAGAGTTCCAATTTGGAATTGGCTAGGGAGGCTTGGAGGCCTACCACACAGGCACATAGACGATTGCGCACTATAAGCGCGCCTAGATTCCATGGTTAGTCACATGAAAAGGTCATGTGATCTGCTTTTGTCATCCTAGCTGAGGCGTGTGGCTTAGATCTTGGCATCCGTATAACCTTGGAACTTTCCAGTGTGGCTGATAAATTTTCCCTTCAACGAGGCCTGCCTGGCTGGATTTGGCGCTAACAGCATGCCGAGATACAGAGAGGGAGGAGCCGGAAACGAGCACAGCCGTTCAAAAGATTTTACGCAAGATGCGAGTTGCATGCTTCTCATTTGCTAACAGAAACGAACGGCGTGGATGTAATAAATCCGAGTACCCGAGTCTTGAAGAATTGACACAGTCATACATGGAAATGCGTCGAAGGTGCTGGAAGGGGCCTGCTGTAAACTCCGGAGGCCGTGGCTTACAGTATGTTCTAAATATCTGAGCTTGCTGCCCGGTGTCAAGACTCTTGAAAACCTGCTCGGCCGGTTTTATGCTGCGTCGGCCACGACGAAAAGTACGACGGCCGCACCTTTCGGAAGAACTCGATCTCATCGGCCGCTTTGCTCTATTACACATCGGCGTACAGGGATTACATACACCCCCCCCCCCCCCCCCCCCCCCCCCCTTTTTTTCTTGCCAGCTGCAAACCTTTTTCGCTTCTCCCGTGGCAACTTTTGAGTTTTTTGTTTCTGTTCTGCTTTGTCATCATCTGCTCCGGTCTTTGGTACTTTGGGCCTTTTTTTTTGCGGCCTTTGTCTTGGTTACATAATTTCCCATCGCCAAAAACTGGTCCATCTTTTTTTTTTCTTCATCACGTCAGCAAGTGACCGTTTGGCAAGGGACAAATCGACGAAATAGAGTCGTGAGTAGTCATCATTTGCCCCTACTCCCCCGGCTTTGGCCGCCGCTCGACTTGCCCGCCAAGCCCCGGGCTTCTGCACTGATGCGTGCTGAGTCAGAATCAATAGACATCTTCGAGACCTCTTTCGCCATGTCTTCCGCCGGCGCAAGCAATCAAGGTCAGTAGATTTCCTCTTCGTCTTTACTTTTTCTTGTCTCTTTCATTGGGCCCACGTCCGCGCTGCCCCCGTTGCCAAACTCCCTTGCTTCCGCGTGGTGTTTGCATCTTGACGCATCTCCGCCCGCTTCCAAGCACATCATCTTGTATGAGAGCGAACCATCGTACACTGCTTTTACTATTGTGCCCTTGCACCTAGCCCATCTACACTCCCCAGGAGCGAGATCCGCCTTGACACCTTTCAATTCGGTCAACACCTCCTTGCCTACCCGCCTGCTTTCAATCGCGCTTCTCCGACTCCGAGTACTAACATGCTGTCGCCGCCAACAGAGCAACATTTGCGTGCTCAACTCGAGCTCCTGCAAAACCACGAAGCCGAGCACTCTCCCACATCGCCCAGCTCCGGCACACGCGACTCTCGCGACGCATCTGCGCGGCCTTCCAACGGCTACGACGACTTGCACTTCTCCAGCGTCCAGGACACGGCCGCCCGCGCGCTGGCCACCAAGAGCGAAGCCGACTCCCACATTCACCCCGACCTTCGCGCCGCACACGAGCAGCACTCGCCGACGGACTCCATGATGCAGCTGTCCCACCAAGACCACCAGAGCCACAGCCCCGTATCGGCGGCCGGCGGCGGCCACCAGCACGGTGGCGCCCCGCTGGCGCCGGAGGCCGACGAGCCCATGGCCATTGATCCCACCGATGGGCGCAAGACCAACAAGAGAGAGCTTTCGCAGTCGAAGCGTGCAGCCCAAAACAGAGCCGCCCAAGTATGTCACTCCCCTGTCAAACTCCAAAAAATGGCCAACCGGCGCGTGCGCTACTAACACAGACTCGTCTTGCAGCGCGCATTCCGCCAGCGCAAGGAGGGCTATATCAAGAAGCTGGAACAGCAGGTCCGCGACTACAGCGACATGGAAATTTCGCTGAAGCAGTACCAGTCGGAAAATTACGCCCTGCGTGAGTACGTCATCCAACTGCAGTCGCGCCTGCTCGAGACCGTCGGCGAGTTCCCTCCGCCGCCGCCCAACGTCAACCTCGCCCACTCGGCGACGCAGGGCCAGCTGTCTGCGCCGCCGCCGCCGCCTGAGACCCAGCCCGAGAGCACCACCACCGGCACGCCGCTCGAGGCTGTCGCCCAGGCTGTCGCCGGGCTCGCGGCGCAAGAACAGCTGTCGGAACAGCAGCAGCAGCAGCAGCAGCAGGCGCGCCCGCAGTATCCAGCAGAGACCTTCAAGGGCGACCCGGATCACGAGGACGCGCGGACGGCCGAGGAGATTAACCGACAACTCAGTGCAGAAGAGGCAGCAGCGTCGTAGTGTTTCTGATGCTTCCCTTCCCCACGACTTGGCTTTTTGCGGACATGTACGCCCACGGGTTTAATAATCCCCGTGCGCTCTGTACCATTGCTTTTCTGCTATTTGCGAGGCGTTTTCGGCAACGCGCGGGCTCCAAGGTTTTCTCATCTCATTTTTCTGGCGTTTTTTTTCGTTTGGTGTGGGACTTGTTTGGACCGTGAACTTTTTTTTAATCTTCCTCCGGTTACTGTTTTGTTTTTGGACTGCACGCCATGAAAACAAAGAACGTGTATTTGCCTCTGGGCAAAAGGATTCAATTATGAGTACTTGTTTCCCTGTGGGAAATGCGAGATTCATGCAAGTTCGATGATGGATTTTTAGACGACTGCTCGGAAGAGCCCTTTTTTTTTACAAGAACAATATAAATACTTGCCGACTTCCTTCATGTCACTGGGCTATTGAAATATGTTGGCAAGTGCCCTCTCTCCCTTGAGACTGAAATAACTCGTAAAAAGTTGAGCTACCGAAAACACCCATACCTGTCTTTTTTTTTATAACTTTTTGCAATGATATACTGAAACAGAGAAAGACGGCGACAACTCCCCACCCCGGCACCGAATCAAAAACTCCCGCGTCACAGGCCCGTCCGTTTTTACGCGTACGAGTTGCCCATATCGTGTTCCTGTGATGAAAGTCAGCGGATTTGCGTCCCGAGAAAATGCAACATTGGCTACAAAAAAAAAAACAAAAAAAAAAGAGAGGGAAAAAACGTACCTTGATGTAATCGGCGCCCTTTTCGAGATACTCTGCCCGCGACACCGTCGCCTGCTTCCACTGCGGCGTGCCCGTCCAGCCAGCGGCACCCTTCCAGGCGTCGAGCAGCGGATCCTGCGCGCGGCGCACCCGCAGCGGCGCGTCGGCCGGCAGCAGGGCCCTCAGGCCGTCGCGCATGCGCTGGTCAAAGTTGCGGAACAGCGTGTTGCCGCCGGTCAGGAAGACGTCCTTGAGAAACTCGTCAATGTCGCCGCTGCTGCCGCCGCCGCCGTGCAGGCCTGCGAGGCGCTGGTTCAGCACGTCGCCGGCAATCTCGACGACGCCCGACTGATCAACGCCGGCAATGGACGGGCGGAAGACGACCTCGGGCACGCGGATGCGCTCGACGTTAAGGTGGATCTGGTTGAGCTGGGCTTGCGAGCCCACGTCAAACGGCCGCGGGCCGCGCGCAAACGCGTGCAGCAGCGAGCGCGACCAGTCCGACTGCGCCTCCTGCGTGTGCTCGTAGGTGAATGCCGGGTCGTACTGGAGTAGCTCCTGCTCGAGGGTCCGCAGGCTCGAGTTGAGGTCCTCCTCCTCGTGCTCGTCGTCGCTGTTGTCGCCCACGGTGATTTGCCGGTACACGCCCCAGTCGTCGTCGTCGGCGCCAAAGTTGTCGTCGTCGCCCCCACGGCGCCGCTTCTTGGTCGGTGTATCCGACGCTAGGTTGGCGATACTCTTCATGCGGATCTGCGACGCCAGCGACTTGCGGTTGCCGAGATCCTGCTTCAGACGGTCGCGCTCCTTAATCTTTTGCAGGGCCTCCAGCCGTGCCTGGCGCTTCTCCTCCAGCCACCCCTCCAGATTATTCTCGCGGCGCTCCCTGTCCAGGCGCTCCTCTTCCTCAACCCGGGCTTTTTCGGCCTCCTTCTCTGCCTTGGCGCGGGCGCGGGCGTCGTGGTTGGACTTGAGCAGTCGCTGCTGGCGCTTCTGCTTGAGCCGCACTTCGTCGAGCTGGTCATCGGGAATGTCGAGCAGATCAAAGTTGGGCTCCTCCTCCTCCTCCTCGGGATCGCCACCAACATCCTTTATCCTTGCTTTCCTGATGGCCTTATCCAGTTCCTTGATCATCTTTTCGAGCTGCGCTTCATCCTTAATCTCGTTGCTATCTAAAAGACGCCTCGTTTCCTTCTTTGTTTCGTTAGTAATCTGCTCCTGGAGACTCTTGTAATACTCCAGATCCTGCTCCTTCTTCATTAGCTTTTCCAAGCGCATCTTCGCGGCCTGTTCCTGTAAGCGACGGCCACTCTCCTTTTTGCGCTCTGCTATGCGCGCCAGTTCTTCTTCCGACTTTTTCACAACAACCTCCTCTGTGAATGGGTACTGAATGACAACATCGCGGTCTTCGAGGCCATTCCAGTCCAAATAGCCCTTGATCTCGTCCTCATATGAATCAGACACGTAGCAATGATCCTTGACCATGTGCTCTGCCTGAGAAACGTTAAGCTTGCCGGCGAAAGCAGGGTATTTGAGACGGATCAACTTGAGAAGATATTCGGAAGACTGATACCCTCCCCAATTTAGTCGTGTAGCTTGACCAAGCAAAGCCTTCGAGTTATAAATGGGTATAATATGTGTAGAGGTGTAAGATGATGATACGACAAGGCCGGTCTTTCCTTGGTTGTGTCGGAACGAAAAGAGAGAGTCGATGCCGTATGCTAGCGAAGGCGCACCGTAGCATTCGAAAATGATTTCCGTCATTGCTGAAAAAAGTCAGAATCTTTCACCGAGGTCCAAGGGAGGCAATTACACATACACTTCCGCGAGTAGGGCAAGTTGGCGACAGCTTCGGTCATAACGACGGGCACATCAATGCCTCCATCGGAGTCGTTCATGCCGAGCTTGAGAAAGATGTAGTCAAGCAAATGTTCCATTACGTCCCAATTGCTGACGATTCCAGTTCCTTGCTCAAAGGCGTTGCGGATGTGGCCTCTGGCAGTCGTATCGGCAAAGCAGTCGGCGCCGGCAAAGGAAAAGGTCTTGCCAATCTTGCGGTCGCGATATTTAGCCATGATCGGAGGTATGCTGAAGCGCGGCGCATCTTCAAACGACCATCCGGCGCGGACGGCGGAGGATCCTGCATAAATATATCGTCAGAGTCGGTTCCGAATGTTTGTTGCCCGCCCAAATTGGGTGCTGCGCGCAACGCAACCTACCATTGTCAATGACAATCGCTGCGTTGCCATTCTGCTGAAGGGCCTTCTTGTGACCTTCGCTATCTGGAGCGATAAACTTCTCGAAGCGCGTCTCCTTGACGGGGTAAATCTTGGCTGGAGGGTACGTCTTCTCCTCCGGTTGCGCCGCCGCGACGGGCTGCTCGCTCGTCGCCGAGGGAACCATAGTTGGGGTCGTCGGAGCAGGATATGCTGGCTATAGTAAATGAATGACCATGTCCAGGCGATGCGTATGATGAAGGAGAGCGGCCAGTGACGACTTTGAATAGCCGCCCTTGAAATCGATGTGGTGGTGGATGTTTTATTAGTGTTACTGGCCGCAAGGTCGCAAGCTCGAAATCGCACAGCCAATGCGAGGCTGCAAGGCTGATACTCTCTGGTGGGTCAAGTAACTGCTTGCTATCACGGCGTGACTGAGCGCGTTGAGGTACGGTTTCGGAGTCTTTTTTCAAGAATTAAACTATAAATTCATGGTACGAGGAGTAAAAATCATCATAGTAATTGTCAAGTCTTGATTCATGGTCTCGTTATGTGGGCGTACAACCCCAGCTATGTACTAATACTGCTTCTACAGTATCTGCTTCTATCGAGAGCGCGTCGCCAACTTAAGATGGCGGTTTCAGATTACCCGTGGCTGCAAAAAAGTGAGCAAGATATCCATGAGACGGGAGAGCATATGATATTTCTCACCTTCGAGATGAAATAGCACGTTTGACTGGTAATTTTTGAACATTTGCGCCACCAGCTCAACATTCATGTTTTGGATGTTGATGTCCTTGACAAACGTTAGCCCAGACGTTGTTTGTGATACTTCTTCAACATACCTGAAGGCTTTTGTTCATGACCACAACGGCTTCATTGAGTTTTTCCTATATGAATTAGCAAAAGCCGCGCATGGATAACGAGCGGCTGCATACCACGTTGTTGATTATGCGGGACAGCAATAGATTCTGCTGGTGCTCGTGCGGGCTCTCCTACTATGGCGTCAGCAATCGAAGAGTCGAGATACAGTAGTCTACAAACCATTTTGGCAGCTTTCAATAAAACACGAGAACCTTCAAATAAGTCGCGTCAAGTGACAGAGGGGGTCGTGAGTTACGGTCGTCCAGCAGCGTGCAGTACGAGGAGCGGTGAGCAGCGGCAGAATACCAGCCGCCAGCAGATGTCAAGGCGGCAAGCCTCAGGACGAGCAGATTGTTGGAGCGAATCGCCACGTACCTAATCGCCGCATTGAAAACAGCAGTTATTGCAACTAGACACCCGACTTCGAGCACGATACTACTATACAATGGCCGCGCCCACGGAGGCTCAACTCGCTCATCAGAAGCTCTTGGAGGAACTCGACACCCACGCGATCCAAAAGACGTTTCGCAGCGCGACGTGGAAGCCCAACCAGCGCCGCAACAAGAACCTCAAGGCCATTGTAGGCGACGCCTCTAAGAGAGAAGCGTCGGCGCTGGCGACCCCGGCAGATCACAGCGGCGCCGCGACGCCCGCTCGCGACGACGGCCTCTCGACGAGCGGCACCTCGACACCCGCGACCGCGGGCAACACCAGCAGCGCGGCGCTCAACCTGGCGCAGGCATCCAGCAGCCTGTCGAAGCTCGTACTGGAAAAGAGTCTGAAGCCTCCTGGCGGTGCGGTGGGCGGCGCCGGCGCCGGCGGAGGCAGCACGCCGGCGGCCACGTACACAAACATTGAGTCGGCGCCGTCGCTGGCACACGCGAAGCGGTATTGCGACGTTACCGGCCTTCCGGCGCCATACTTTGATCCAAAGTCGAGGATGCGCTACCACAACAAGGAGATTTTTGCCCTGATCCGCTCGCTCCCGCAGAGCACGGCCGAGCTGTACCTCGAGGCCCGCGGCGCGCACACCATCTTGAAGTGATGCAGCTGCAGCGGTGTATTATCAGCAATTGACGGCGCCGGTCTACGCGAGCCATATCTTGGCTTCTACGACCACAGTCTTTTCTTCACCTGCAAGCAGCACAATAACGATTTCTCTACGTGGGGTGTGCGACCAACAAAGTCAAGCCTCAACTATGCACCCTCGGCCTCTCGGCCAAGGGATGGCAGTCGACGCTCCGGCTTAATCGTGATCAGTTGCTCTCTGCCAATAGATCGACACGTACCGAGGAAACATGGGAGGTTTCCTCAGTTGCCAGAGCCTAAAGAGGACTCCGCTGTCGAGGCATACGTGTATGTAATAACATGTCACAAATAGATATGGCGTTGAATTGATGAGATATTTTTTGATATTGCTCCTGTCTTGACGAAAGCTCTTGCTTGTTTGCATGAATGCCAGAGGGAGGGCCTGGCTCGAGACCTGCTCTTGTGCCCCGTACCGTAGGCAGATTTAACTCCAGCAAATAGAGCGGCGGCAAACATCCTCGTGATGAGCCAACCAGTGCAACGCACCGACAATTCAAGTCGCGAGCACAGAAGAGCGCAGCATGCAACGTGAGGCGGCCAGGCGTGAATCGTTGTTGTGTTGGCATGATCAGTGGAAGTAAAAGAGAGGGGAGACGAGGCGCGCAGAGCAAAAGTTGGTTGTGGGCAAGAAAAAATATGGGGCCCGCTCCAAGTGCCCGCCGCTCTAAGGATGTCTTTGGGCAGCACCAAAGATTAAAGGGCAGGTTCACAAAGCTGACCAAGCTCTCTAAAGCGGCGCTTTGACAGTGCGCTCAAACGTAAATGCCCCCCCTGCAGTTCCGTCCGTTCCTGACGGCGGGCAGGTGCTTAAATTTAGGGGATCTCTCTTTGAAGGCAAAAGGTGTCCTGGAAATTAGGTAGGTAGGCATTCTCGATAAAGCCTCTCTTTCATCTCTTCTCCCTATTTTTATTTTTTGCCTTTTCACACGCACAATCGAATTGCGTCTTCTCCGACTTTCTTTCTTTCCCTGAATCCTATTTTTCTCCTCCCTTTCCCACGAGGCTCAACCCGCAATCATGTCTTCCATGTGGCTCTCGGACACGCAGAGTAGGTGATGCGCTTCGCGTCGGAGGGGGGTTGTCGCCGCGATACGACAGCCCCCAGCCTGCTGCACTCCAGTCATTTGGCTCTAGACGAGCAAAGCTAACCGTGTTCTACAGAAATCGGCGTTGTTTTCTGTTCTGGAGGTATGTTGCGATTGCGAATCTGCGTTGGCGCAAAGCCCGATTCGGCGCCTGGGCTCTCCCTCGCGTGCCATGTTAACCCGTCTTCTAAGGTGGTCTGTTCCTGATCGGAGGAGTCATGTTCTTCTTTGACCGAGCCATGTAAGGTTCCCATGATAAAACCGACACGCCTACAGCTGCTAACCAGTCTCGCAGGCTCGCCATGGGAAACGTACGAAGCCCTCGATCAACCCCACTCACCCGCCGTCTTCGAAGCCGAGACCGAGACAAACAACACGCTGATGCTTGAAACTGTAGATTCTCTTCCTCATCGGTCTCACCATCATCATCGGCCCCCAAAAGACGCTCGCCTTCTTTGCGCGCAAGCAAAAGGCCAAGGGCACGGCCGCCTTCTTCGCCGGCCTCATCCTCATCCTCTTGCGCTGGACGATTGTCGGGTTCCTGGTCGAGGGCTACGGCATCGTGATTCTCTTTGGCGACTTTCTCGGCACGATTGCGGGCTTTGCGCGTGGCATCCCCGTCGTCGGGCCGTACATTGGCCTCGTCATCGACCGTCTGGGCGTCGCCCGCACCAACGCTGAGCTCCCCGTATAAGGAGCCCGTGGCAGGCTGACGGAGCAAAAGGAGAACGCGGAACGGCAGATTTCGGCATCCGTCTCCTCGATTCGATTCGATTCAATTCAAACAAAGATCCGACCCCGCCCCTCACGACACAAAACTGGCCTGAGCGGATCTATTTTCGGTAACTTTTTAATTCAAACAGAGGCCTCGTCTGCAACAAAAGGGAACATGTCGAGATTATCGGGGAAATTCAAAAATAAGTGAGGAGGCCGGATAAGACAAGGAACTGGCGTTATATACTACGGGAATGCTGAACGTGATGATTCTGGATCGCCTTCTGGAAAGCTTTCAAGTTGTTATGATCTCCAAGTGCATATGACACACGAGGATAATGCTAGCGGGCTATTATAGTGAATACCGAGTAACGATGATTCATACTTCAAAGGCCACATGGCGAAACAAAGAGTCGCCTTGTCAGCCGTAAACGAGGAAACTACAAAACAAGATACAAGAGCAGATAGTAAATCCTCCTGCTTATTATCCCCTCAAGACACATATGACTCGCTTCCATGATTGAAAAATATGCACAAGTTTTGGCTGGCTTCTCATGACAAAACAGGGTGTCCGGTCCGCAGTGGACGGCCTTGAGACCCAGGGAGATTACGGCTTGAGGGCTGTCCACTGGGACAGGGGAGACTATCGCTTATCAGATTTGCCCTTTCCACCAACGACCCGACCAACTTTTTCTTCTTCGCTTTCGAGCGGGTCTAATAGCCCTGGCCGATGAGGTAGTCGGCAAGACCCTCAACGGTAGAACTGGCGTTGCCGGCAATCTGGGCCTCGCTATGCTGGCCGATGACAATGGCCTGCTTCGTCTTGGCAATGGCGACACCCTCACGTCCCTGTAATCGAGCGTCAAGTCTGCGGTTAGTGGCGTGCTATTTCGTGGAAGCTTGGGAGAACTCCATGGTAAGTAGGACGGGGCGGGTAGCGGGACAACGCTTACCGATCGCGCGTAGATGCTTCGGTCTTCGGCTCTGGCTACGACGTATCGCTCACCGCCAATAAACAGACCCTCGGCAAAGGCCTTGTCCTTGGCGGCGGCGTCACCGTTGACAATAGCGGAAATGGCTTTCATCTCCTCGGGCTTGACCTATCCGTCCCCCACAATCGCGTTAGCCACCAAGTCCTGCCTACCCACGATTCCATCCCTCTCGATGCCCGGGTTTTTACCTGGAGACTGGCAGAGGTAGCCCAGACGCTGTCTCCGGCGGCACTGATGATGGCGCCCTTGGCGATGTGACCGGTGCCGACGAGGCTAAATTATCCCCTTTTGCGTTAATATGGATTCATCGGTAGGCTCGGTGCGATTGTTTCCGTCGGTGCGCGTCGGTGCATGATCGGACGGGGAGACATCTTGTTACCTGGTATCGACGTATGCTGCAGTGCGCAAGTTGGGTGTTTTGGTTAGCCATCTGGGACGTTGTTGCGGCGGGCGCCTCGCTCCCCTCTCCCGCGGCGGGGGGACAAGACGAGAGCATCAGATTTCAGGCGGTGGGCGATTTACCTTGCCACGACATTATGAGATGGGGGTGGTAGACGGTATTACAAAAATGAAACGGCGCGAGCAAAAGAAAGAAGAGAGAAAAGACGTCGAAAAGGGTTTTCTCTTGAAGAGAGGAGAAGACTGAGGGATTCACGCGAAATGGCTTGAGTTGTTTGTGCAATGTCGAAACAAGTATTGCCCCTCAGTCGACCGCGAAACTTTGCGGGCCGGCTGCGGGGCTCAAAGTCGCCAGGTACTGGATCACAAGTACAACACCTCGTCTTTCAGGTGACAAGTGACTTTGCATTGGCTCATTGGCCGAGCTTCAGCAAACGACCAGACGCGCCAGACACCCCGCCAACTAGCACATTAGGCAGCACAGATACAGCTCCTTCTTGTCAGCTCCAAGACACTGACAACAGCTAGTCCTGCATGTCGCAGGCTTTTGCAGGCTTTCGCAGGCTTTCGCAGGCTTTTGCAGGCAAAGCTTGTTCACTTCTGCGCCATGTGCGTCAGTCTGTTACCTCCAGCTATGTCCGGCTCTGGTTGTCTTTGCGGGCACAACAGAGCTTGACGTGGCGTCGGCCTCAATCCAAGAGTCGAGGACGTGTGGTCATGATGTTCTCATGAGTGTTGAGTATTGGCCTTCATTCGAGCTGCACAATGTCCCGCTGGCTTCAATCCAGGCTTTTCGCCTGCAAAGAACAGCGACAGGGCAATACGACAGAGATGATAGCAGTCCCCTCCTCAACCGAGTTTATTAGGCAACAATATTATACTATTTAGACCTGATTGACATAATTTGGGAAGATGAGGAAACTGGCTTGTTGCCAAGCGAGCGAGAGCATTGTGCGCATCTGGCAAACAAGCAAATCCAGGTCAACGGCTACTTACACATCGCGTTCGCCCTTTTAGTCGGTTCGAAAATTTGACACTAAACATGCGAAAACAAGAGGATCGGGCTGAGTGCATCGTGGCTAACAAGGCGACATACCTGACACTGGCGAAACGAACCTGTCCCCTTTTGCGCCAATGACGGACGCTGCCGTCCGACCTGTCATGGTAGTTAATATGCCCATCTTGCGCACCATTCTCTTCTCGCCACTAGCGCAAATGCATTCAATGCCCACTGTCCAGGCATGTGCCGCGGGATGCCCTTTGCCAAAGTCGAGGCCGCGAGATGGAAGAATGCACGACAGCATTGAGTCAGTGACGCTCAATCTCGTCGAAACAAGTTGCCATCAAAACAAGGCTGGTCCCCTGCCTACGTTGTGCAGAGACAAGGCAATCTGAAAACTTTTGCGCGACGTCGGAGAGTAAGATTATAGGGAAGGATAGGGGCGTTCTTTTTGTGTCATAGGCGACGTTGCTACGCGGTTTGACAATGATGTGGAATTGAGGATTGCATGTGCAACAGAGAAATAGAAAAGGGGGAGGAGAATCTGATAGGGCAATGACGGGCCACTTAGTGACTGCAAGGTCGAATTCACGAATTCACCTCGTCTCGTCGGGTTCTTGATGGAAGCCCACATCCCGACCTTTGTTAGTTCGGATGTGATTACTACTGAGTAAGCACGGAACCGGGACGACTGAGAAGAGACGGGGTCCAAAGATATCGGGACCCAGGATGAAAGAAACGTGGAGAAGAGAGGCTCTCACCAAGTTACCCACTCATAAGCAGGTGAAATCGCTTGGGCCCTGATCAGCGCTTTGCCGCTTGGTCTGCCAAGGGGGGGGGGTGGCGGCCGCAAAGCAAGCAAGTCAGCGCGGTCAATGTTTTAGATTTCTCTCTTTTTAGTGGGTAATTGAGGCTGTCGAAACTCAGCTATTCGAATGCTTGGATTTGCAGAGGCTGACCCCTTTGTATTAATCTCAAACAAGCAAGCACCGCTTGTTGGGCCTCGGTGGCGGTGGATCATCTTGTTGGTGGTTTCGTTTGCTGGTTGTCGACTCGCAGCAGAGGATGCATTATGATACCGATTTTAATATTGGAGGGTGACTAGAGGATCCTTTTAAACCCCGTGCCGTACATATGTACGAATAGATATCGTCACTTTTCTTTTTGGCGAGACAATTTGCCGTGTCTTTGCCAAAAGGATCCGTCCCAAAAGTGATGTGATGATGGGCCAGTCACTGAGCATAAAGGTCGTCGTTCATGCAAGCCATGCTCATCAATAAGCAACATATAAACGGCTCCCCATTAATTACAGTTTTTCGTATTCTTCATTTAGGCAAAAGTACTTATTAGCGAGCCCCCTCCCTGATATTTTTGATTCCATCCTTTCTACTCTAGGGTTGGGTCTGGTCTTGTGCAAACATGCGCGACATGCTGTGGGCGGCGAGTCCAAAAAATCTGAAACGTTGGTGGGAAAGCAGACCAAAAGAGGGGGGGGGGGGGGGGATCTGTGCCTCGGCGGCGGCTGGTCTACAGACTACTGGTAAATCATTGTTGCATTAAACTCTCCTTTCCGCTCTTTTCATCCATACATTGTTGCTCGCAGTTATTTAAGTACATTCTACGGAGTACTCCGTACGAAGTACTTCGTACAGAATTGTCTAGTCTACACACCCACCCACCCCCCCTTCTTACACCTATTTTTGCACTTTATATTTTCTATACCAAACTCAGAAGTGCAACGCTCAAACGTTTCTTCAACACACAAATTTCACTCCCTTGACTTCCATCCCGCCGCGGGGACGAGCGTCCCGCTCCAGCCCCAGTAGGGATGGCACTAGAAACTCAGTTTTTTTCCATTTCCTTCAAAAAGTAATCTGCCGATGTCGATACGGCCGTCTTTTATTGCGCGCGCTGCCCATCGTCTTTGTCATGTAAATGAATCGAGACCCAGTCTGCGTCACCGTGGGGGGGATCTTTAAACCCCCCTACCCGTTTTTATTCCTTGGGAATCGTCTCTGTATTCCAAACTCGGCATGGAAGCGTGTGCATTTCTTCATCTCCAACTGCCTTGCTGCTCCTGCTATTTACCGCCTGTGCAGCCTTGACGTACTTGTGCAAGTCGTGGTGTCTTTGGAGTCTTGCATGACAAGCCCGGCTGCAAACTTACCTCTACACACAAGTGTCACCGCTTTGCTCGATTCATCGTGTGGCCCCCTCCTACTCCTCTTTTATAATTTCCTTTCGCCAAAGCAAGATCATCTTTGTTTTTTCCCTTGCCAACTCTCCAGTCGTCGCTCATCTCCGCTAGCATGTTGGCTTAATACCCGCCGCTTATACCCTCCACCTGACTGACAAACGGCGACAAGACACATATTACCTGATATCATGGCAGCCAGGAGCTCGCCCAACACAGAACAATCAAGTTCTCCTCTCCAATTTCCTATGGATCATAACAATCATGGCATTGGCGTAGCCTTGGGAAGCCCACGGTTGGCGCTTGTGCCCGGTCAAGACCCCAGCATGGTTCCCCGTACCATGACAACCATCACGTCCATGACTGAGCAGCAACAGCAACAGCAACAGCAACAACAACAACAATCTAAAGCTACGGGCCTCTCTCGCCAAATATCCAAGCGTCTACCGTTTCTGGGTCGTTCAAAATCAAAACGAATAAACTCGAACAATGGCGGCACCAACTATTCTCGGCCATGCGCAGACCCTAGCCGCGCCAACTACATAAGTGGTACTCCTACGACTCCAGCTCCTTCTCCATCTGTTCCTATGACGTCTAGTGCGTGCGCAAATCGAGCTCGGCCAGATGCTGCGAAGCTGAAGAAGCAAAAACCTCTTGGAGCGCGCTCTTCGACCGATTCTCGGACGCAACCTCAAAGTGGTGGCATGAAGCAAACACTAGCCCGGACGCCTGGCCAGCCAGGGCTTATGCTGGATGTCGAGATTCCTGACATCAGCTTCGAGCGCTACAGTGTCATGTTTGAAAGCCTAATTGAGAAGCAGCAATCGGCAAGCAACTTGCTGGCGCGTCGGCAGGCGACGCTTGCCAGGATCAAGGCCAGCGACGACGACAGCCGAAGAGAGCACTTTTCTGATTTGCAACGGTCTCGACGAGCTACTTCGCCATCCGCGACACCGATTCGCACGCCGACAGCTGAGCCGTCGGCAGAAGACTCGGCCCCCGATATCAGTATCGTACCTCTAAGACTGCGATCAAACACGTTTCCCATGATTGCCAGAGAGGCAGAGACCCAATCGCCACGGGCGCCTTCGCAAGAAGACCAAACCGACTCTCCCGGAACATCGCTCTTGTCGCCAGATAGCCAGATTTCCCTAGTCCCAGACAGCGAGGGCCGTCGTCTTCTGCATTCCAAATTCCACAAGCCATCGGTTGAGTCCATCCACAGCCCTTACTTTCGGCACGCCACAGAGCGAGAAACCGGCACCGCCCTCTCGCCTCCCCCGTGCTCTACCCGTCGTCTTCCCGATGGCGGCGGCAGCAGCAGCAGCAACGTTGCGACGCCAGTCTACACGATGATGTCGCCGGCCAAGCAAATCGAAATCCCCTGCCGCTCCACGTCGCTGCGCAACACGCGCAAGCTGCCCGCCGCCGCCGCCGCCGCCGCCGCCGCCGCGGCGCCCAAGCCGAACCCCAAGCCCGCGAGCGTGGAGGAGGCGCTCGAGGACGCCGCCGTGGTGTCGATTGCGCGCCAAATCAGCATCTCGCGCGGCCAGCGCCGCTTTCTGGAGCCGCTGCACGAGCGCGAGCGTCGCCGCGCCCGCGCCAACCAGCACATCAAGGCCGCGAGCCAAATCTCCCTCGACGACGGCAAGCGCATCGCCGAGACCAAGACGGCCACGCCCACCGTCATCCACCCCGACCGCGAACAGGCCGGCGAGTCCTCCGCCTCGCCACGGCAGCACATGTACCGCCGGAGCGAGCAGGTGACCATTGAGGGCGCGTGAGCAGGCAGAGAGCGGTCAGCGCGGCCGCCGCGCCCGTCCCCCCCCCCAACCCAAAGCCAATAGGGACGGGGCAACGACGGACCCCGGACACCGTTTTGGGTTGTTTGCTCCCTCGGAATCGTCTTCTTTTTCTCTTTTCCAAAAATGGGCGTCTGGGCAGTGTTTCGAGATGAAACGGAGCACGATGGCCCCAGGCATAACGTGAACAAACCCCTCTCATAGTTTATCCCACCTGGGCTGGATCTCCGCCCCTCGCAAGTCACAACTAAAGGGCCCCTTTCCTCTTTGGACATGACGATACCACATAACAACATCACACGATCTACAACGACTATATACTTTTCTTCTAAAGATCTATTTTCTGCCGCCTCGGCGCATGACTATTTTGTCTTCATATCATGATCCGCTGGCGGAACTCTTCTCTTCTTCTCTACTCCCTGTCTTTCTTCTCTTTCCTTTATCAGTCTTTTTTTCTTTCGGGAGCGACGGTACGCATAACACACATATACACCCTTAGATATGATACACGAGGCCAAAGTCTCTTCTTCTTTCTGCTCGTATTCCAGATTTCTTCCTCGTAATATTAACTATAGTGCTACTGTAAACATGGTCTATCGGGACTCGGATGTTTTTCTTTTTTTCTCGTAAATAATAAGCCCGGCAAAAGCTGCCAAGAACAGGCATGTGCGTAATGCTTGGAAATGTCTGCTGTAACAAAGTGACAGCGTGGTGGCCCGACGCGGAAGCGGGGGTGGGATGACATGGGAATCTGAAACGCTTCGAGTATCCAACGCCAAAAGGATCTACCTGTTGCCCCCCCTGAATTACATCAAAATGCAGCACGAGTTTTGCTTCTTGGCTTGTTCTGTAAAGATCATGTCAGCATTTAGCCCCCAAACTTTGCCGCGGCTAAATTTGAATAAAGTCAAAGTCAAAGTCAAAAAAAAAAAAAAAAAAAGGAGGGCTAGCGTACGATAAAACATCTTGCTCTGAGCGCTCAGACCGTCGCTCTTGGCCACCAAGTCGTCAATCTTTTCGCCACGCTGCAGGACGCTCTCGATGGTCTTGTGCAACACAATTTTGGTCTCGTCGAGCTCCTTTTGGATCTTCATAATGCTGTCGGCCTGCTGGGGATCCTGATACTTGGTAAGGTAGTCCTTGAGCTCGGGCATGACCAGCGTCGGCTGGCCGCTGGACCACGACGAGCGCGGGTTCTTGGCGAGGAACTCGTCGACGACCTTGCTGAGGACCTGATGGGCGACGAGCGCGGGGTACTGGTGGTCCGAGATGATGATGCCGCAGATGCCTTCTGAGCGGCCGTAGGCGTGGAAGGTGTAATCTGTTTGTGAGGGGAGTCCACGAGTATCAGCCCTTGTTACGCAACTACCCATCGTCTCCCAATGCGGGCCGGGATTGGTCAAGATTTACCTTGCTCTTCAACATCCTGGCGCTGGCCCGGTCGCGTGCGCTCGGCGACCGTCTTTGCGAACAATGTCATGAATTCGCCATAGCTAAAGGTCGGTTAGCGGAGGGATCGCTCAGCTCGTCACCCCCCCTTTGCCGGGTCGTTAGGGGGGGGTTGTCGTCGAGAGAGAGAGTGGCGGCGTACTTGTTTCGTGTGAATCGAGAGTATGAGCTAAGTTCCTTTTCGGCGACGAGTTCGTGCGCGGGCTTCTCTTCGTTGCGGATAATCTGTCGATGGAGAGGAGCACCAGGTCAGCTCTGCGCACGCCCTCGGCTGCTATACGGGCGCGGGGTCCGGGACGAACATACACCAATATAATGTAGCTTCATGATGACGGATATGGCGATTGAGAGAAGGTGTGTCTGGATGGTGATGCGATGTCGGGTATCGATTTCCTTGAAGATGGGAGAGATGGGAAACCATGTATGCTGCAGAACTAGCGACGAGTCGGTGACGGTGGCCTAGAGTTGCATCTCGTCACATGCCCCACGATTCGAAAACCCGCCCCTCCAAGCCAGGAGGCAAGTAAGTGGGTAACAAAATCCGCTCTTCAACCCGGGCTCTTTTGCCCTTGACTTATAGACTCGGATGTCTGAATTCTATTCTTGATAAACATGTAAAGTGAAAAAAGTCGTCTGCTGGCTAGTGGCGATCTTTTGTGTAACCTGCATGGTATCTTCATCTCTCGCTACGATATGTCTGTCCCTGTCTCCCTGAAGAGTTCAATCTAACCCCACGCACGCATCACATCTGTGCCTTAAATTTTGGAGTACGCAAATTCCCAAAATACATACACAACTTCTTCCGGGCAAGAATCCAGCCGCACCAAATTTGATTCTCTGCTCAAGCGGCGCTTCCTTTTTACTGAGTCATTCGAGATTTACCAAACTGCACCCAACTACGAGGCGACAATCGTGGCCTCCTCGACTATGGCTCTCCAGGATCTGCATTCCTGGCCAATATCGTCAACGAGTGGCGGAGACACTTTGTCCTTGAAAAAAACATGCTTGAACTCGATTGCACAGCCGTTGCCCACGAGGCTGTGCTAGAGACTAGCGGACACGTCAACAGATTTGCCGACTGGATATATAGAGACCCTGCGAGATGTTGATATCAGACACCCGAATAGCAACGGAGAGGTCCAAGATTCGACAGTGTTTAACCACATGTTCAAATTGCTCATTGGCCCCAGCTCGGCAGCACTTGTCGTCTTTAGACTTGAAACAGCCCAGGGACGGTCTTTGAGCTTTTACAAAAGGGCCACCATCCCTGCGAAAACTCGTGTTAGTCGCCAGAAGCTCCAACTTGGCCAATGGCCAACTCAGCTAGAGCAGCTCCTCATTCTGCACTTCAGACTCACCCTTCCAGGTCATTATGACGCGATTCGGATGCTTCATAGTTCAACATCTTTCCGCTTCTGAGCAGTAGTGCGTAACTTTGCGGTGAATCACGACCGGCCCCAACGGACGGACAAAGCGCAAATTCTGCACAAGGTCACGCTCAAGGCAATAGTGAAGCTGCTTAGTCACTGATTCATGGTAGGACTTGATTTCGAGGCATACTATGGGGATATTTCTCGGAGCCGGTCTTGTATAAGACAACGAGGCCGCCCCCGCCGGACTGGACCTCACCAACTTGCCCCAAACTTACTTACAAAAACCAATCCGCTTTTATTCATTTGAGAATTATGAAGTTCCAATACTTTTTCACGGCAGTTTTTGCTCTTGCTTGTTTTCTGATACCGCTTTCTTCGGGACACGACAATTACACCACAGCGAACTGGTCCATCGCGTCTGAGTTGCACCAGGATGGCCAATTACCCGAACCAATTACTTCGCGTTACGTTATTTGCTGGTTAATTCTGTACATGTACTCAAGAAGCTGTCTGACTCCCTGCAGTGCTCAGGCGCGTGAAATGGGCCAGTTGGCATGGTGGGAGCTCGTCGTGCCGCTCCAGTTGCTGGTTGGTCTGTTGGCACTCTCTCCAACAAGACACGCTACAAAACCATCCATCAACGCATTTCTTTCTCTTTAGGAAACAGAGTTAGCTTACATATTTGGGTAGAATACAGGGGAAATTGGCACCATAAAAGGTCTCGTTCAAGCGGTACCCTGACATAGAGATTCGCGCTCATGCCAGGCCCTTGGCAGGTCGTCGACGCTGATTATTCTAGAATGTCCAATAAAAGTAAATCTGCATCTTGAAACAAATGCTGTAAGCGCCAGGTACAGACCCAAGCGGCACAAGGATAAAACACATTGTACAAGGGTAAAAAGGCGGCTGTGTACCGTCACATCGTGTGTAAGTAGTGCGGCTCATGTTCGACGACAATGGAGATTGAAACTGTACGCAGCCGCAGGTCGCCGGCGCTTAAAAACCACCGTAAAGACGTCTAGTTGAGTGATACAGGTAGCAATGTTTATCGTACATGCATGTTTAAAAATATCCACGAAGAACTGTTCGTATCACGAGCTCTGTAAGTGGTCAACTTGTTCATGTTAGACTACTGCTCCCAATGGAGCATAAAAGGACTGCGCCTCCAGCCATCAGGACAAGCCTTTACTCTATACAGAGACAAACGAAAAGACTGTTGAGTGAGAAAGTAAGTGCTCATGCAGAGTCACCATGGAACTCCCGACGACGGGAGCGCGCCCGGGCAGACGGTGGACGACTTTACCAGGGCTCTCAACCAGCAGGCCATACCAAATCTAGTCGAATACGAAGAGAACCCGGCACTACTCGAGAGCAGGCGAGAAATCCACAGTCCACCAGAACAGGAAAGTCCACCCCAGTTCTCAGCACGAAATCTAGGGATACTCCAACATGACGGTTATTTGGATGCTGTCATTTCTGCAGAAAAAGAGCTGTATCAGCAACACGAAGCCGTCTTACAAAGGGTAATCACATTCGAAGACGTTGAACAATATGATTTACGATCTGAAGAAAGACCAAAACGAACTGCAAATCGAAACAAGGAGTGCTCGTCGGTTGGGAGACCAGCAGCGAGGCTGGACCCTGAAGCAGACTTGGAACTGGAGAGGATCAAGTTGTTCCGGGAGACGGATCGATGCAGCGACAAGACGAAGCAACAGCTGAATGTCATGTCACTCAAAGATCAGCATATGGTGGCTAGGTATTTTGTGCGGCGACGCTGGGACAGGATTGGAGTTTGGAATAGGCTTTGGGAGTTTACAAAGTATCCAAAGACAACTTGGACATGGACGTGGCAGAGGCCTCGAAAAGAATACAGCAATGGAGTTCTGATGCTTCTTCGCAAATCAATCGAAGACTGCGGTGCCATGAGTCCAGGCCAGTACGGAAAGCTGAAGAACGAAAAGGCTCTCAGGCAAAGTCAAATACCAGAAGAGGGCTGGACTTGTGAGCAAGGCGACAACTTTATCGGCTCTCGGCCGTGGTTTGCCTTTCAGGTCGAGTGCATGGTGGAATCGACAAGGAGAGACGAGGTAACAATAGATGACCAACAGCGCTGGCCGACAACAGCAGACCATTTTATCCGCAGGCAGTGGATGGAGCAGGGCATATGGGACGACAAGTGGGATGACCTGGGAGGGTTACTGAACGAGCCAATGGTTGGGTGGAGGTGGAAGGGGGAAGGGGACGAGCCTGAGTGGGCAGACTTGGAAGAGCTGAACAGGATGGACGAGATAGTTCCCACGCTGAGGCGCGCCGAGGGCAGGAGGTTAGACCATGGTGCGTCTGGTGGGCGGCGGGAATCACCAGGAGCGACAGAAATACCAGGAGCGACAGGAATACCAGGAGCAACAGAAATACCAGGAGCGACAGAAATACCAGGAGTGACAGAAATACCAGGACCGACAGGAATACCAGGACCGACAGGAATACCAGGACCGACAGGAATACCAGGACCGACAGGAATACCAGGACCGACAGAAATACCAGGACCGAGACGGAGCGCTCGCATCGCGAAGCAAAGAGTCGCGCAAGCCGCAGAAGTGAGCCAATCGATGCCGCAGGCGCCAACCCGACGACGTCGCAAGCCCTCGTGCGCTGCGCCAACACGTATTCAGCCAGCGAGGCAATGGAAAGGAAAGCGACGACCTTATCTTGCAGAAGGCAATGATGGGCCCGAGAAGAGCGAGGGACAGGCGAGGAGGCGCAGACGGCGAGGCTGAGAGATGGGCTATGCGTGATGCTTTTTCTATTGTGGTCGGCGGAGCGTGATGCTAATTCTAGTTGATGTTTGTTAATTCGGCGGTTGGATTATATAATGGAATAAAAGCTTGATATAATATGCAAGATGATTGTGAATGCGAGTCGACGACAAAGTCGTCATTGCGTAGGTGGCTAGCGAGCGTTGCAAGTGCGCTGATAATTCCGCGTATTATGATATGTAGTACAGGGGTGCACTATCGGGAAGTGTGTAGCCGAAATCTGGCGAGTGGCTTGCAAGTTGCGCGTGGTTTACATGGATCGGCGTGCTGTGTCGAATGACGGGAGTTGTTTATTATGAAGTTGTAATGTGATTAGCGGCAGCGGCAACTTGGGGATCCGGGGGACGGTGGGTGGAGCGCGGCCGGAGGGTGGACGGTTATACATGATGAACGACGGTGATAGTAAGTGAGATGCCGTAAACGACGGTAAAGTGAGATGCCGTAAACGCCAAGGAGATTGATGAAATTGATGAAGAGAATGTCAAATGCGATGGTGCTATTTCGGGACGTTGGTACGGAGTTATGCGTACGGAGTAATAAATAGTGGTGAGAGGATTTAGTTTGTTGCAGGTGGTTACAGGGGAGTCGTACTCCGTAGGGTGCAGGTCAATCTGAGCGGTAATGTACCTATTGGTAGCGTGGTGATTTTATTGTTGGTATTTAGTACAGAGTATATTACACCGATTGGTCGCTAGGCCATACGGTACCTCTACCTACTCCGTACGGTGTACCTTACTGCTATGTTCTATGTACTACGATGATACAGGGGAAAATATAATATTAATAAGCTACCAGTAGCCTGTAGGCAAGTACGGATAGGTACCCAGTCACATGGCGGTCAACGGGATCAAAGGCTGCATTTTTTTGCCAACGCCGCCGCACGTAATCACGGCCATGTTGAGACTAATCAAAACCGTTTTCGATTAATTAACTAGTCAACCCCATCTGCATCTCCTCGGGCCCGTGACGCGCGCCGCTTCGTTGTGATCCCTTGATGAGTAGCGCCGCACTCAGTGACCCGCAGCGGGGCCCGAAGCGGGGCACCCATCGGCCGGCTTCAAACTGTTCCGGCTCACGGCTGGCAACTTGACTGCCTGCCAACTGGCTGCACCTGTTCAACCACGTCAACCTCAAGTCCTCGACCCGTGGTCCAATTCCCGCTCGTCCTTTGCGACACACCTATCAGTACCAGTACGCGGCGCTGCGCCCCCAGTCGCCCATCTCATCAGAGACACGCACTGGCACTATTTCGTTTCGTCCCCGTCGCCCTCCCACTCCTCCCTCCTACGCCTCTCCTACGCCCGACATGCCACCTCCCCAAGCTTCAACGCTAGCCCGACCCCATCAAGGGCGAGCTTTTACGGGGCGCCTCGTGTTGGCCGGACCTTTCACTGGTCGTCGTCGCTGTCATGGCTGCCGCTGGCTAGAAACTGAATTATAATAATCACACTCGCCTCCTGGAAAAGCGTCTCGCATTGCATTCAGACATGTTTCTTCCTCTACTCGCCGTGCCAGTTAACCTCACTGCGCTGCCGCCTCGCGAGCTAAAACACCAACAGTAGCAGCCGCCCCTCGTCTCATCTCCATATGGACCGCGTCGTTGACTAGCACCACCACAAGCTCTGCTGCTCTTGTCCGAACTGTTTCGGAACACGCAGCATTTTGCGTCCTCGCTTGCCTCTGCGTCTTGCTCTCTGCTCTTGTGTGTAATCGCCCGCCCACGCTCTTATCAGAAACCATGAATACTACCGCCGACTCGTCCCGCCTCGGAAGCGTCTTTGCTACCATTGGCCTGCTCACGGCCGTCGTCGCCGTCACAAGGGCTATGCAGTTTGTGAGCGTCTACCTGCTGCCCTCCCGCATAGCCCGCTATGCCCATGCCACCAACGGCCACCCGCCCTGGGCCCTGGTCACAGGCGCCTCCGACGGCATCGGCCGTGGCTTTGCCGCTGAGCTCGCCAAGCAAGGCTTCAATGTTGTGCTACACGGCCGCAACCGTGCGAAGCTCGTATCCGTCATGTCCCAGCTGCAGGACCGCCATCCCGACAGGTCCTTTCGCATCCTCATCGCCGACGCTAGTAAAGTGGCTTGCCTAAACTGCATCCGCCCGGTACATGGCCACGCCCAAGACGACGGCTCCTCTGCCACCGCGCCTCCCGCCGACTTTGACGCGCTTCGTACCGACCTCGACGGCCTCAACCTCACCGTCCTCGTTAACAACGCTGGCGGTGGCGCCGTCAACCCGACATTCCTGTCTCTTGGCGAATCCTCGGAAGCTCGCATCACCGGCAACGTCAGCCTCAACGCCCTCTTTCCCTTGCACCTCACTCGCGCCCTGCTCCCGACGCTGCGTCAAAACTCACCGTCCCTCGTCGTCAATGTCAGCTCACTGGCCGACAACGGCCTGCCTCTGCTCGTGTCGTACTGTGCCAGCAAGCGCTTCTTGCTGACCATGACGGAAGCCGTCGTTCGTGAGATGAAACTGCTCGGAAGGGGTGGCGATGTTGAATTGCTGGGTGTCCGAGTCGGTAAGACCACCAATACGGCCTATTTCACGGAGAAGCCGTCCTTATTCACCCCGGATTCCCAGACAATGGCTCGTGCCGCCCTCGAAAAGGCCGGCTACGGCCACGGCGTCGTTGTAGGGTACTGGGCTCATGCTCTGCAACATCTCCTCATAAAGTCCATGCCCCTCTGGATCAAGGACAGAGCTTTTATTGCTGCTATACAAATGGAGGCGGCAACTGATCGCAAAACTACTTAGGACATGTCTCGATTTTTTTCTTCTTTTTGTCGGCGTTGGTTGGGGGCCATAGCAATTTTGCATCATCATCCTTGTAATTTAGCGTTGTCGCACTTTTTTCTGATACCAATACTTCTTTAAAAAAAGCAACTTTGACTCTCTGAATCATTTAAATTCAAGTTCGGCGATCATTGAACTCATCATATAAGCTTCTGACAGCGGGGCGGGGCAGGTCAAGCTTGAATTACGTGGGGCGGAAGACGGTATGACTCCCACCTCACCTCGCTGACTGCATCGACAAAACCGCCAGCCATGAGTGACCTTCCCTAATGAATCTGGAGGCGGATACGTTTATTTACGTGGACTTCTGACGTTCAAGTTGTAGCACAAACAATCGACCCTTGAATCGACCGAAACGATCCCAAACTTACCCCCTCCGACACAAGACGACACCATGGATAAGGAAACAGAAGCAGAGTGGCGACAGCAGTTCGAGGCGATGCGAGTTGCCATTGCCAGCCTCAACCTACCAGGCTCCCTGCCGGGTCCAATCGAGACCGACTTCTGCGACACCGATTTCGAGGGATATTCCTCAGGCAACAGTGGTCAGGACGTCTGGGATTTTATTTCCGACGACGAGGCGGACGACTACAGCAGCGACCTTATCGAAGCGGATGCTGCGCCCTCAGCCAGCGGCGACTATGACACTGTTTGGCTTTTAAACAAGTGTACCGCAATTGCATCCAAGAACGGACTCTCAGAAGACGTGTTTGAGGCGCAGATTCTCAGCGCCATCAGCTCTGGAAAGTCTGACGAGGAGCTGCAAATAGAACTGACAGACCTTGTCGGATTCGACGATCTCGACTTCATTATCGAACTTCTTGCGCACAAGGCCGAAATTAGTGCGTCGAGTGCGGCCGCTGTCTCGACTGGTGGCCAAGCCACTGGCCGTTTGCTATCCAGGGCCGAGCGCGATGAGCAGCTGCGCCGTCAAGATTATGAGCACAAGAATGCCACGCTCGCCCCAAGCTTCTCGCGCGAGACGCAATACCCGCATGTATACAAGTCTCATAGCGCCGGAAACACACTCAGCTATGCAGGCAAAAAATACGGCCTTCCAGCAGGCAGTGAGAGAAAGCAATTCGACAAATATGAAGAGTACTCTATCCCGGCCGGCGCCAAGGGTAAACTCGGCCCTGGTCAGAAGCTGATCAAGGTTGACGACCTGGACGGTCTCTGCCGCAACACTTTCAAGGGCTACAAGGCGCTCAACCGCATGCAGAGTCTCGTGTATCCCGTCGCGTACAAGACCAGCGAAAACATGCTCATCTGCGCCCCCACCGGTGCAGGTAAAACCGATGCTGCAATGCTCACAATCCTCCATACAATCGGCCAGCATGTTTTTCCCAACCCCATGGAAGACACTGCTGCTACAGAATTCGCCGTCAATCTGGAAGACTTCAAGATTGTATATGTTGCGCCCATGAAGGCTCTTGCCGCTGAAGTCACAGGCAAGCTCGGCAAGCGTCTTGCATGGCTCGGTATCAAGTGTCGAGAATATACTGGAGATATGCAGCTCACAAAGTCTGAAATTATCCAGACGCAAATCATTGTAACGACACCAGAAAAGTGGGATGTCGTTACCAGAAAAGGCACCGGAGACACTGAGCTCGTCCAAAAAGTGCGCCTACTGATTATTGATGAGGTTCACATGCTTCATGATGAGCGTGGAGCTGTTTTGGAGTCGCTTGTCGCCCGTACCGAGCGCCAAGTCGAAAGCACTCAGTCGCTCATCCGTATCATTGGTCTGAGTGCCACTTTACCAAACTATATCGATGTCGCGGACTTTCTTAAAGTAAACAAATATGCTGGTCTCTTTTACTTTGATGCGTCTTTCAGACCCGTTCCTTTGGAGCAGCACTTTATCGGTGTCAAAGGAAAGGCGGGCAGCAAGCAATCAAAAGATAACCTGGATACTGTCGCTTTTGATAAAACTAGAGAGATGCTCGAAGTCGATCATCAAGTCATGGTATTTGTGCACTCTCGGCGAGACACCATGGTGACGGCACGAATGCTGCATCAGAAAGCAGTCGAGTCTTTTTGCGTTGACCTTTTTGACCCGACCAGCCACCCAAAATATGATCAGGCAGTGCGAGATATGAACTCTTCTCGATCCAAAGATATTCGTGAGCTTCTGTCCAAGGGTATCGGCGTTCACCACGCCGGTATGGCGCGAGCTGACCGAAATTTGATGGAGAAGCTCTTTGGCGAAGGTGTGCTCAGAGTTCTCTGCTGTACAGCAACCCTCGCTTGGGGTGTCAACTTGCCAGCCGCCGCCGTTGTTATCAAGGGCACCCAAGTATACAGTGCACAAGATGGTAAATTCGTTGATCTTGGCATACTTGATGTGTTGCAAATCTTCGGTCGCGCTGGTCGTCCACAATTCGAAGACACTGGTATTGGCATGATTTGCACCACACAAGACAAACTACAGCACTACCTCACGGCCGTCACAGAGCAACAGCCGATCGAATCCAAGTTTTCGACAAAGCTAGTGGATAATCTCAACGCAGAGATTGCGCTGGGTACAGTCACGTCGATTCCGGATGCCGTTCAGTGGATCGGATATTCCTACCTGTTTGTTCGCATGCAACGAAGCCCCATCACTTACGGCATTGAATGGGCCGAAATTCGAGATGACCCAACTCTTGTTCAGAGACGTCGCCAACTGGCTATCCAAGCTGCGCGCACGCTACAGCAGTGCCAGATGATAATCTTCAACGAGACGACTGAGGAGCTGCGAAGCAAGGACATTGGCAGAATTGCAAGTCAGTACTACATCTTGCATGGCAGTATCCAGGTATTCAACGCCATGATGCGAGATCAAGCCACCGAAGCGGATGTTCTCAGAATGATCAGCATGAGTGGAGAGTTTGACAATGTTCAGTCCCGAGACACTGAAGCAAAGGAGCTTACCAAACTCAAGGATGAAGTTATTCCCTGCGACATTGACGGCGGCATCGACACGCCGCAGGCAAAGACCAATATTCTGCTTCAATCTTATATTTCGCGCTCACAACCCGAGGATTTTGCTTTATCAAACGACATGAACTATGTCGCTCAGCAATCTGGTCGAATTTGCCGAGCGCTCTTCATGCTTGCGTTGAATCGTCGCTGGGGCCATCAATGCTTAGTGCTGCTGACTCTATCCAAATCTATCGAAAAGCGCATCTGGCCCTTCCAGCACCCATTGCATCAGTTTGACTTGGCCAAGCCCATCTTGAACCAGCTTGACTCAAAGGAGCATCTGACAATTGAAGCCATGAAGGAAATGGAGCCCGCTGAGATTGGAGCCCTCGTCCATAACCATGGCGCCGGTAAAACTATTGCCAACATTCTTAAGAACTTTCCCACAGTCCACGTCGAAGCGGAAATCGCGCCACTCAACAGAGATGTCTTGCGAATCAAACTCTATGTTATTCCCGATTTTCAATGGAAAGACCACATTCACGGCACTTCGGAATCGTTCTACATCTGGGTGGAAAACTCGGAAACGGCCGAGATTTACCATCACGAATACTTTATTCTCAATCGCAGGAAGCTACATGATGATCACGAGCTCAACTTTACGATTCCATTATCTGATCCTTTGCCTACGCAAATCTACGTCAGAGCTGTATCTGATAGATGGCTCGGGGCAGAGACCGTCACGCCGGTGTCTTTTCAACATCTTATTCGACCCGACACGGAAAGTGTGTATACGGATCTTCTAGACCTGCAGCCTCTGCCCCTCTCCGCTTTGAAGAACCCTCCCTTGGAAGAGCTGTATGCGAAACGCTTCCAATTCTTCAATCCCATGCAAACGCAGATTTTCCACACCCTCTACCACACAGCAGCAAACGTGCTCCTAGGTTCACCCACTGGTTCTGGAAAGACGGTCGCGGCGGAGCTAGCCATGTGGTGGGCATTCCGCGAGCGTCCTGGCTCCAAGGTTGTCTACATTGCGCCCATGAAGGCACTCGTTCGCGAACGTGTCAAGGATTGGGGATCTCGCCTTGCTGGACCCCTCGGGCTGAAGCTGGTCGAGTTGACTGGTGACAATACACCAGATACTCGCACCATCAAAAATGCTGACATCATCATCACCACCCCTGAGAAGTGGGATGGCATATCTCGTTCTTGGCAGACGAGAGGCTATGTCAGACAAGTAAGCCTGGTGATTATTGATGAAATCCATCTGCTAGCGGGTGATCGCGGTCCTATTCTGGAGATCATCGTCTCGCGAATGAACTATATTGCCGAGATGACCAAGAGTGCAGTTCGCCTTGTGGGCATGTCTACGGCGTGCGCCAACGCTAGCGACCTAGCCAACTGGCTGGGCGTCAAGGAGGGCCTGTTCAATTTCAGACACTCTGTGCGTCCAGTTCCCTTGGAGCTATATATCGATGGATTCCCCGAGGTCCGAGGATTCTGTCCTCTGATGCAGTCGATGAACCGACCGACATTCCTTGCCATAAAGAACCACAGCCCTGAGAAGCCCGTCATTGTCTTTGTTGCTTCGCGTCGACAGACTCGACTAACGGCCAAGGATCTTATCAACTTTTGTGGCATGGAGGAGGACCCTCGTCGCTTCCTACATATGGATGAGGAAGATCTACAACTAAACCTTTCCCGTGTCAAGGATGATGCCTTGAAGGAGGCCATCAACTTTGGCATTGGTCTGCATCATGCCGGTCTTGTAGAATCCGACCGTCAACTGTCGGAAGAGCTCTTCCTCAATAACAAGATCCAGATTCTTGTCGCAACCAGTACTCTTGCCTGGGGTGTCAACTTGCCTGCTCATCTTGTCGTCGTCAAGGGAACGCAGTTTTATGATGCAAAGATTGAAGGCTACAGGGACATGGATCTCACCGATGTCCTCCAGATGCTTGGTCGTGCAGGCCGTCCTCAATTCGACAACTCGGGCGTCGCGCGTATATTCACGCAAGATTCCAAGAAGGACTTTTACAAGCACTTTTTGCATACCGGCTTCCCTGTCGAGTCATCTCTGCACACAGTGCTCGATAATCATTTGTGCGCCGAGGTTTCTGCAGAGACCATCTTGACCAAACAGGATGCGCTAGACTATCTGACCTGGACATTTTTCTTCCGACGTCTACACAAGAATCCTTCCTACTACGGGCTCGAGATCTCGGCCGAAGAGCACAGCACCATCACGGCGCAGCAAGTCGCCAACGAGTACATGGTGGAGATGGTCAACAAGGCGCTCGATGAGCTGGCCAAGTCCAAGTGCGTCGAAGTATTGCCCAACGGCGACGTCGATTCTACGCCGCTGGGAAAGATTATGAGTTACTACTACCTCTCCCACAAGACGATTCGCCACTTGAGCGGTCACGCCAAGGCCAATGCCACCTTTTTGGACGTGCTGTCGTGGATGTCGCGAGCTACCGAATACGACGAGCTTCCTGTGCGCCACAATGAAGACTTGGTCAATGAAACGCTGTCTGACAATTTGCCATTCCCCGGCCACTCGTTTGGACTGCCCATGTGGGATCCTCATGTGAAGGCATTCCTTCTGCTCCAGGCGCACATGTCACGCATTAATTTGCCCATTACCGATTACGTCGGTGACCAGACCAGTGTGCTCGACCAGGCCATTCGTATTATGCAGGCCTCAATCGACGTGCTCACCGAAATGGGCCACTTGTCGAGTTGTCTACAGATGATGAGCCTGCTTCAGTCTATCAAGTGCGCCCGCTGGCCGACGGACCCGCCAGTGAGCATTCTCCCGGGTTTGGAGCTCGAGTCGATTAAGAAGGAAACGCTGTCACTCAAGGAGTTGAGCGCCTACAGCCCGCAACAAGTGTCGCAGCTTGCCAAGCGCCTCCGCGTGCCGTCACACATTCAGAGTCGTTTTGCCAGAGCCGCGTCTATCCTCCCCAATGTGTCCGTTTCAGTCGAGGACAAGACGGCGCTGTCCGTGACTGTGAGCCTGAAGCGTCTGAATGCGCTGGTGGAGCGCGAAGCGCGCATCTATGCGCCTAAGCTGCCGAAGCCGCAGTCGGAGGGATGGTTTGTCGTCGTAGCTGACGCCGCCCGGGACGAAGTCATTGCCGTGAAGCGCGTGGGATGGTCGGCGTCGGGCTCGGGCGGGCCGCGCAAGGTCGAGGCCAAGACGAAGCCCACGGCACGCACCACGATCAAGCTGCCACAGGCCGAGGGCGCACGTAAGCTGGACGTAATTGTGGTCAGCGATGCTTACGTTGGGCTGGAGTATCGCGTCGATGGAGTTGATATTCCAGCGGCGCCAGCTGTAGGTGACGACGTTGACTTGAAGAAAAAGGCGGCCAGTGCTGGACGCGCGTAAGACGAGGCAAGTAGACGTAATGTATGTATATTTATCCGAAGAATTATGACCATTTGGCTGGAAATCATAACCAACTTGTCAGCTTTCTCCTTGAATCCTAAATCTCTTTGCCTGTCTTGAGTCTTTGAGACAGATGCAGTAATCGTTTGGCCTCGGCGCATGATTGAGCCCCTACTACCCATTTCGCACCCAAACGTTGTTTCTACCAGGGCATTTGTTGCAACAAGCAGGCTGTTACTCATTCAAGCATGTCACTACTCTATCTAGACGCAAACGCCGTGTGGCTCCAACCCTCTTGGTCCCCACGGGTTAGGTGCCGGGCGTCCATCTGGACAGGACGGTCCAAAAGCAAGTACGCATTCTGGCACCAGCCGGCTGGGATGGACCAGCAGGCAGGCCACCATGACGAGCCACGCTGCATCCTGGGACTACAGTGGATATAAGTTTTGTCCATGGCTTGTCTGGAGACACAGATGCCACCTGGACTGCTGACGGGCAGACTGAGCCATGGCCCAAGACTCTTCTCGCCCCTATGCTTGAAAACGCGCGAATTCTTTACCTACGGCTACGATGCATATATGGTTCGGAAATCCGTTGTATCCTCAAATACACTGTCTCCAACCATGCTACGAACCTTGTCAACGACCTGACAACCAACAGAGCACTAAACAAGGCCTCCTTTCGCCCGATAATTTTCGTGGCGCATAGACTAGGTGGTCTCGTATGCAAAGAGGCAATCATGATCTCACGACATCCCACAGAGCCACATTTGAGAAATATTTTCGAGCACACAAAATACATAGGAAATACACGTACTAGACAAAGAGCGGGACTACCTACATACATGCCTTAGGCAGTAATTCCACACATCCGTCTGCCCGCCATCGTTGGCAGTCGTCGCAGCTTCACACGCAATGTCGCCAAATATCTCGGCCCTATCTCAGTACCAGATACGCAGGTTCTTCCGGGAGAACACTTCTGTGACGCCAGAGTTATGTAACACGAAAGCCGAACAAATAACAGGCCAGTCCGTTACCGCAACACTGTGCCAGGGCGGAACCAGCTACACTGTTTGTGGCGAATCAAGCGAGAGGGAGACGGAGTCACACTGCAGGGCACGAGCTAAAGCAAAGACCTGAATGAATGTGTGTATGTGTGAGAAGAGAGACTATCTAAGGAGAAAGAAGGTGGCGGCTAATAAGGGGTCCTAGCTAGCTAAGTTAGTAGCCAGGACGTGCCTGCCTACTAATAACCCCTAGTATAAAAGAAGATATTATCTATAATATTAATTAATAGAAAGTTTAATCCCTTAATCCCTTAATCTCTTAAATATAATTCTAATATATTAATCTAATAGTATAAGTCTAATAAGAAGTAAATATTAATTTATTCTTAATTCTAATTTTAATTTTATTTAAAGTATTATAATTTTATTTAAAATAAATATTAATTTATTTTTAATTCTAATTTTAATTTTATTTATTATATATTACTAGCCTAAGTTATTTAATTCTCTTAAGAGCTTTTATTAGTAATTATAATAAAAACTATTTTATTAGGAGATAGCTTATCTTAAGCTAAAGTATTATTAGAAGTTATTTTATTAGGAGATAGCTTATTTTAAACTATATTAGCTATATTAGTAAAATCTACTTTAATATTAGGTTTATCTTAAGTTATATTAGTAGAAGTTACTTTATTAGGGGGTGGCTAATCCTAAGCTATATTAGTAGACTCTATCTTAGTAGGTTTATCTTAAGCTATATTAGTAAAAGCTATTTTATTAGGAGGTAACTTATCTTAAGCTATATTAGTAGAATCTACTTTAGTAGGTTTATCTTAAGCTAAAGTGTTAATAGAGGTTACTTTATTAGGGGTAATATCTTTAACTTATAGCTTCTTATTATAAGCTTTATTATAGAAGTTAGTATTATTATTATTAATTATAAGCTTCTTATTAATAGTTTTATTTTTCTAATTCTTTATATAAATAATAATAATAATACTTAGTATATTATATTTAATAGAGTTAATAGGTATTAGGGGCGTCTTAATATTAAAGAATACTTTTATAGTAATATAATAGTAATTCTAACTATTATAATAGTATTTATTATAGTTATAAGAATAGTAAATAAATATATCTTTTCTAATAACTACTTTATAGTTATATAATATATATCTAAAGTTATAATAGTTATTATAGAAGTCTAGTTACTTTATAAAGGTAATTAAAGCTTTACTCTAGTAATATAAGGAAATTAGGTTACTAAGTAGTTTACTTCTTTCTAGGTTAGCTATATTACTAATATAAATAGTATAATAGTAAGTGTAGGTAGAAGTTATATTAATATAGTAGGCTTTATTAAAAAAACTAATCTTTAACTTATAAGGGAAGTTAATAATAATAATTTTAGCTTTATAACTAGGCGAGTTATCTATAATATAGACTTATAAAGCACCTTTTAGGATATAATTATATAAAATCTTATCTATAAGGTACCTTATCTTAGTAGCCTATATAGTATAACTAGTAATAATAAGGATCTTATATTATTATATCTTATTATATTTACTAAGAATAGATAGGTTATACTAGAGGGAGATTCCTAACTTAATATAGAAGTATATAGTAGTAGAGCTAGTATAAGATATAGCTACTTATATTTTAAATATATCCTAAAGATTAATAAATAAACTATAGTAATATAAGTATAAAGAGTATTTTTTAAAGTAAGATATAATTTTATATTATTCTTTTATTAAGCTCTAATTTTCCTAGGTAACTATTATCTTATTATAATAAAAATAATAAGATAACTATTAAATAATACTACTAGAGAAGTAGTAGTTAATATATATATAAAAATTAACTATATTATTTTCCTTAGTATACTAAAGGAGACTAATTTCTTATTAAGTACTAAAATAATCTTATTATAATATTTTTACTAGTTTATTACTTAGAGTAAGTATATAGAAAACTTAATATTTATTTAGTATTATTATATTAGATTACTAGGGATTATTAATAATAAATTTTATAGTATAAGGCTAGTAAGAAATAAAGATAAGGAGCTAAGACTTTATTAAGTATTTATTTTTATTAGAGAAAATAAAAAAGGGAATATAGTCTATATTATTACTAAATATATAAGTGGCTATAGGTATATAATAGAAGGCCTTTATAGTTTTTAATATTTCTTCTAAGAGGGAAGTAATAGCTTTTATTACTTTTATCTTACTAAAGGTATAGGTATAAGGGTCTAATTTAAAAACACTATAGGCCTAGGTTAATAAAACTATATAATTATCTATTAGAGTAATATATATAAGGACTTAGTTTAAGAGGGATAAGGGGTTAGAGGCTATAGTTAGTTATATTATATTTTATTTAAAGACTATATTATAGTAGTTAGTAAATAGATAGTTTATTACTAGCTTTATAGGATTTATATTTAGCTTTAGGCGTTTTAATAGAACTAGCTTTATAAGGTAAGTAAGTTTATTAAAGAAGGTATAAGCCCTAAGAGTATTAATACTATTTTTATATAAATATCTAATAGTATTATTTATAATTTTATTAACTAGGGCTAACTAGATAATTTATATATCCTTAATACTAGGGGGCTTTAGATTAGTCTAGGCCTTAAACTATAAATAAAAGGCCTTATAAGTTTTAACTACTATTAAAGATTCCCCTTCTTCTAATCTTAGTGCTTTATCTTTTATCTTAGCCTTAGTCTTAGTATCCTATCTAGTGTCCTCCTTAATATATTAGAGATTCTCTTCTTTAAACTCCTATAGGGTGTCTAGACTATTTAGTATTATATTAAGCTTAATAATAGTCTACTTATTAAGTTTAGTAATAACTAAGGTAGTATATACTATTATATTACCTCTAAGATAATAAGAGCTATAAAGGGTATATTATATAATAATATATAATATATAACTTTTCCTAGTACTAGGGTATTTACTAATAATAATTATACTAGCTCTTAACTTAGTTAATAATATAAAAAAAGATAAAGAGATATTAGTATAGAAGGCTAGATTATTTAAGTAGGGGAAGATAGTAAGGAGATTATAAAGAAATATTACTAAAAAATCCTAAAAACTATAAGTATATTCCCACTAAACCACACTATCTATTCTAGTAAAGACTTTATATATAATATATAATACTATTATCTTATACTTAAGTATTATAAAGTCTAGGAGTATAAAGACTTAGATATAAATAAAGTTACTAGACTTTATAGCCTTAGCCTAATTTATATTAATATTATAAGATTTTCTACTTAGGGTTAGGAAGTATATAGTTAAAAAATCTATTAGCTTCTTAAGGTATTTAATAAGGGGAAACTTAACCTTAAGATATAAAGCCTTATATACTTTTAGGTAGTTAGGCTAAAGGGAATAATAGATATAAAATAATATATAGTATAATATTATACTTAAGGGTAGACTAATATAGTAATTATAAAAAGTTAGGCTATCTTTACTATATTTATTCTTATTATCTATAGCGGGGTACTCTTTAATTTATATATATAAGTGTTTATAATATTAGTTATTTATCTTACTATAATAATATAATTCTAGGGTAATAGTATAAATATATTAAGTAATATCTAATATTATAATGTCTAATAGGTAGGTAGTAGCTTATTTAGTAGCTATAGCGCTTAATATAAAGCTAGATATTATTTTATATATAGAGGTATAAATAACCTCTTCTTTAATATTAGCCTTATTAGTCACTATATAGAATTCTATAATTTTTAGCTTACTATCTTAAAGGGCTTAATTAGTAGCTATTAGTATAGCTTTCTTTACTTTATAGAAGACACTTTAAGTATATTCCTCTATATCCTAATAGTAGGTTATAAGATCCTTAGTAATATAAGTAATATAGTAAGTGTTTATAAGATTTAGTTATAAGTAAGAGTTAGCTTTAATTTCTAAGCTAGTAATAAAGACTATATTACTAACTATACTAAGTAGCTTATAATTCTTATTTATAATCTTAATAATTATAAAAAACTTTATAGCTTTATTATTTATAATAGACTATTTATAGTTTATAATTTACTTATCTTTAGTCTTTATCTAAGATAAGAGGAGTTTAAAAAACTTAGTATAGTTAGATACCTTAGAGCTTACTTTAGTAAGAACTTTATTATAGTAAAGCTTATTATAAATACTAGCTAGTAAAGATATAAAATAGTAAGTCTAATTAAAAAAAAAGCTTATAACTAGAATAAGCCTTAGATATATATCCTTAAGGTTTATTATTAGAAGTATAATATTTATACTTATTAGGTTATAAATATATATATTTAGGGGTATTATTTAAATAAAAAGGTTATATAAGGTAAGGTCTTACTTAAAGGTTAGCTATATATATTCTTTAGAATTTAGGTTAGTATAAGAGAGCTTAATAGATATTATATCTAATAATTTAATAGTTATTACCTAAGTCTTATATTATCTTCTAATTATAGTATAAGGGCTACCTACTTTATATATTTTATATAAAAAAGTATATCTTAGACTAAAGAGTATTACTAAGTTAGGAACTAAGATAGATAGTATATCTATATTATTAATTTTAAGGAGTATAGAGGGGGTAGTATTAAGGGTAGAGTATAAGTCTAACTTAACTAAGAATATTATCTTCTATAGCTCTAGTAGTGGCTTTTTATAGGCGTAAATAAAGCCTAGCGTATTAATAAGGATAGCTATAGTAAAAGCGTAAATAGTCCCCTAATTATATTCTAAAAGGCCTTAAATATAAATAGAAGGGACCTAATAATTACCTAAAATAATAAAGATATTAGTATAGATCTTAGTAAAAATATCTTAAGCACCTAACCTTATATATTATATATTATAGCTAGGGGCTATATAACTATTAATATAGATAATAGTAGTAATTATTAGGGGCGAGTTATATAAATAAGCTAGTTTTATAAGAACTAGGTTAAGTAGAAGACTAGTTAAGCTATTATAGATAAGATTAACTACTTTATCTTCCTAACTATCCTTAAGGGCTTTTTTATCTTTAGTAATTACCTTTCTTCTAATATTCTTAATAGTGTCTTTAGTAATATTACTACTAGTTTTATTTATAATAGTATTATTTTTATTTTTAATAATATCTTTAATAATATTACTACTAATTTTATTTTTAATAATATCCTTTTTATTTTTAATAATATCTTTAGTAATATTACTATTAATTTTATTCCTAATAGTATCCTTTTTATTTTTAATAGTGTCTTTAGTAATATTACTACTAATTTTATTCCTAATAGTATTCTCTTCTTTAGTTATATTATTAGTAATCTATCCTTTATTACTAATAAGCCTCTCTTTTACTATAATATAGCTATTATAATCCTCTTTAAATATATTATTATATTTAATATTATTTATTATTATAATAGGTAATATAGGTTAAGGGATAGTATATAAAATTATAGAAAAAGTATAAAAAAAAGGAATTTTAGAAGGGGTTAAGTATAATAATATAGAGTATAATAATAAGGAGAGTAATAAGAGAAAAAAGGAAAATAATATAGTATATTAACTACTAATAATATAAATAGGTAATAGCTACTAAAATACTAAGGTCTAGCCCTAATAGCTAATAATAAAAATATATAAAAGGGATAATAAAATAATAAAAAAGAAAAGGTAGTAATATTATAGATACTTATAAAAGGTAGTAAAACTTAGATTAATAAAGAGGATAAAATCTAGTCTAACCTTAAAAGGTATAATAGGACTAGGACTATATAGCCTAGTGTACTTACTAGGGTATATCTACGTGCTAATAGAGGTAATAGGCGGCTTAGGTATTATTATAAGTATAAAAGGCATCCTTATAAGACTAGGTTATATTACTATTTATAAAGATTAAGGAGCTTTAGTATATCTTCTTATAGAATATCTTTAGGTTCTTAACTATTATATATCTTATTATAGTTAAGCTATCTTACTAGATATTATTATTTATATTTTATATAGTAATAAGTAATAATCTTATTAATAATAAATTTATTAGTACTCTTTAATAGTCTTAAGGGTAAGGCTATATATATTCTTACTAAGATAAGTTCTAGGTGTTTAATATTAAACTCTAGTTACTAGTTAAGGTATAAGGGAAGACTAAGCTTAAAATATAGTATAGAGATTTATTTAGTAATAAGGAAAGGGCTAGTATAATAGTAAGATAACTTAGTCTAATAGTTAAGATAGTACCTATTAGTACTAGGTTTAGCTAGCTTAATATAAATAGTATTACCTATATCTAATATAAGGGGTAGCTAATATTTAGAATTATAATATATCTTAGTATAGGTAATAGCTAATTATATTATATCTTAGGCGTTAGTAAAATATACTTTTTATAAGGATCTAAAATTATTATTATTTACTATAGCTAAGAGCTATAAGAAATATTACGCTTTATATCTATATAAAAGCTTAAAGGGTAAGACTTTAGTTATACTTTATATAAAGGTATTAAGTAAGAATAAGATATAAGGTAAAAAGTAATATTACTTAGATATATTATAGTAAGACCTAATTACTAATTATAAGTATAATATAAGAGTTTAAATAGTATACTTACTTAGACTATTTACTTATTAATAATAAATAGTAGTTAGCTTATTAATAATATTTAATACCTTATATAAGGATTTCTATAAGTAGGATATAAACTTTAGATTAGTATTATATATAAATTAGTATAGTATACCCTAGTCTAGGTATACTAGATATATATACTCTATTATTTATTATTTAGTAGACTAATCTATATAGCCTTCTAGGCATTAAGTAAGTTAAGAAAACTTATTAATAATAATAAGTAAATAGTTAATTCTATTATATTCTAATAAGCTAGTAATAAAATCTAAATATACTATAATAAAGAGGCACTTTAGTATAAGCACTAGTTATATATTCCTATATAAGAGGGACTACCTAGGTAGGGATTTCTAGCACTTAGTGTTACGCCTAAATCAGCATAGGAGCTCTATAAAATAACTAAGCACCTATGCCCGCAGCCTATATAAAATAGGTATATATTTTATAGCTAGTTTAAGAGAATTAACTATTATTCTACTACTTCTATCTATATATTATATAGTAATAGTAAAGGAGTATCTAAGCGATCCTATTAACTACTTATACTAGTCTTAAATAGAGGCTTATTAATACTAATAAGCTATTAGTCACTTTTATACTATATATAATAAGTACTTATTAGACTAGATTTATTAGATCTTTTTGCTTTTTTCTCTGCGGCTTTAATACTTATAGTAGGAGCGGGACTAGCTAAAATGCTAATAGTCTAAGGGCTTATAGTAATCAGGCATATATTATATAGATCTAACTAGTTTATAGTTAATATTATACCTATAATTAAGGGGCTTATATTACTAAATAAATTAGTAAAATAGAGTATAAGGAGGTCTACCTTAGAAGGTAGGAATTTAGTATAATACTCTAGCTTAATACTTCTAGCTACCTAACCGCTATTTAGGTAAGCCTTATAAGCTTTTTTAGTATTACGCTTTAGTTATTAAGTAAAGTTATAAGTTATAATATCACTTTTAACTAGTTTAGTATAAATATCCTCTAGCTTTTTTACTACTTATAAGTAAAGATCTATATAAAGGTAGCTCTAGTTTAGTTCTTTTTAGAATATATTAAATCTAGTATAATAGAAATACTATTTTATATTATATATAGCCTCTTTAAATATCTAAATCTTTATATTACCGCCTAAGTAATTACTACCTTAGAGTATTATATAGTTAAATTTAGATAATATATAATTAATCTTAATTACTTTTTTATATATATTAAAAGGTAGATATACCTAATCTAGTATTAATAGGTATCCTCTCTACTATAAAGTGTTAGTTATAAGGTTATCTTTACTCTATTTAGCTATATTATAACTAGGCGTTAGAAGCTTCTTTCTACTAGGGGATTTTAATAATAAGCTTTTACTACCTTTACTACCCTAATAGTATATTAAGGCCTTTACGTCTAGGTTAAAATCACTACCTTTATTACTATTATTATTAAAGTTATTTATTTTATTATTACTATTCTTACTATTATTTTACTTAAGAATAGTATTATCTTAGCTATTCTTATACTTAGTAATAAGGTTAACTATAGTAGGGAGCTCTTAATCTTATAGCGTGGTTTTATTCTTATTACTAAATATAAAGTTATCTAAATTATTATTATTATTATCCTTTTAACTCTAGTTATTATTATCTTTATTATTATTTTCTAGTTATTCTTAGCTATTATTATTAGTATTATTATTAACTAGCCTTACTAGAAGCTAAACCTTTATTAATATAAAGGTATTTAAAAGTATAAGGTTTATAAGGTTAATAAACTATTTATTACTATTACTAGAGTCACTTAGCTTAGGCCTAAAAATATTTAAATTATCTTAAAGCTTATCTATTATTAGTTATTAGTACTATTAACCTAGTAGATCTTACTCCTTAGGATAGTTATTTTAATCCTAAATAGTATATAATCTAGTATAGTTAATATAAGGTATATAATAATAACTTATTTAAATAACTCTTATTATAAGTAAGATTTTTAATAGAAGAGATTATAAATTTACTTAAAAGTGTTATTATAATACTATTTTTAAATATTCTTCTAAAGTGTATATAGAGGTATTATTAGAGGGAGGTTTATAAGTAAAGTAAAGAAGTAAGAACCTAGTTATAAGTATATATTTCTAGTGTTACCTACGTGATTCTTATTCCTTATAAGATAGTATTTTTATATATCTAAAAATAATTCTATTATAGATAATTTAGTATATATAGTAATATACTCTTACTATTTTTAGGGAGTGTGTTTATAGTCTTACTACTATAAATAACGTTTATATAGGCGATCTATTACTTTAGTAGTTAGCCTCTTTAGAGTAGTTATTATAGCGCTTTAAGGTATTCTTCTACTATTTCTATAGTATCCTCTTATAGGATAGTTTTAGTAATTTAGGAGTTATCTTTATCTATAAAGTTATATTATTTAATAAGAAATTCCTATTCTTAGTAGCCGTTATAATATATAATAATTTAATCTAATTCCTAGTGTTCTTTACTATCTATTATAATAACTAGTAGTACTTACTCCTTTCTATTAAAAGGGTCCTAGCCTTAGTAAGGCTTTTAAAGATAGGTAATATTAACTACTAGGTATATATAACTATTATTATAGAAGTTAAGTTAATAAGCTTATAAGTAGATTTCCTTAATAACCTTATATAGGCTAGCTCTTATTATAGACTATTTTCGCTTTAGGTTTCCTAGTAGTATATATCCCTTATATAGTTAAAGGTAGACCTTATTACTAATATAGATATTAGGTATACTATATTTAGTGTTATATTATATCTTCTAAAGGGTAAAACTAACTATAAGGCTAAGATAAGCCTTATAAGTATATATTTTTCTTAGTTCTATAAGCGTCTTAGTATTAATTTAAGTTACTAGATAAGTAGTGCTTATTAGAGTGTTAATAGTAGATTTAGGTTAAAATCTATATATTATTTTATTTAGGTTATACTTAATTAGTATAAAATAGGTATTATTTAGGTTATACTATAAGGTAGGTAAAATAAATAGCTAGGGAATAGTAGGATTTATTATAATATAGTATCTTATTACTAACTTAACTATCTAGTTCTTTTATTCTAATAAACTATTAGTTTAGGTATAATATATAGTTAATATATTAAATCTAGCTCCTAACACATAGAATATCTCTATCTAGATAGTAGAAGTGAATTTTAGGTCTCTATTACTAATAATACACTAGGGGAGGCCCTAGTTATATAGTATTAGTCCTTAAAGGAGTAATTAGGCCTAGTCTTTAACTATATAGTTATTATTCCCTACTAATAATAGGGTTTTCTTTAAGAACTAGTAGGATACTAGATAGAGTATATTAAGGTAGTCACTTTTAGTATAGGCCTATAGTATCCCTTTTAATAAGATAAGTAGTAGGTCTATAATAAAATTAAGTAAGATTATATAGAATAGTATAAGAAGATAATTAAATAGCTATAATTTACTAAGAGCGGCCCTCCTATTAATAGAATTTTCTTAGTATATAAGGTAGTATATAAGATAGGTCTTTATCTACCTAGCTATTCCTTATATAAAAACGTCTTAGAGCTTAGTGTATATCCTTTTAGGCCTAAAATAGTGCTTATTATTATATACTATACTAAGAATAGCTTTAAATAGACTACACGGAATTACTAGTTTTTACTTACTTTATAGGTTTATTATATATAATAGTCTATTATTTATATACTCCTATAAGCTAATTAGTAATTATAGTTAATATTTTTACCTCTATATAGCTTATAATTTAGGTGTAGTGTCTTTAGCTATAGTATTAAGGTAGTTAATAATTTTCTTATACTTTAGGTCTTCCTAATATCTATTAAGTAATACTATTTAAAATTTTAGGTATAGTACTATTTTAATAGCCTAAGTATAAAATGCGTTAGTAGATTTATTAAGTTTATTATATATATTATTATTAGTAATATAATATAGGGGCTAGTATTAAGGTAGATAAGAGAGAGTGTTAGAAATAATATTAAGAATTCTTAAGATATAGAAGATTTATAGTTAAAATTATAATAAATAGTTAATAATTATTACTAATTTTAGATTTATCTTATTTAAATCTATTATTATAAGTAATATATATATAACTATACCTTTTATAGTAATATAGTCTATAATTATATTTATTAGATATTAGTTTAATTAGACTATTTAATAAAGCTTTTTAATAGCCTACCCTATTATAGTGACTTCTACTTCTATTAATCTATACACTTATTTAACTTTTAATATTAAGCGTAATAGAAATATTAAGGGCCTTAGCTTCTTAGCTAGTATATCTTTACTAGGGATACTCTCTCTATCTTATTTATTATTAAGTTAGAATATATAGAGGCTAAAACTGTCTTTATAAGCGTCTAGCTTTAGAAATAGATGTCTACTTAGGTTATAGTGGTAAAGATAAAATTATATAGATAGGTACTTCTAAAGGTTTAGAAAGGTAGCTTCTTAGCCGGTATATCTTTACTAGGGATACTCTCTCTATCTTATTTATTATTAAGTTAGAACGCGTAAAGGCTAAAACCGTCTTTATAAGCGTCTAGCTTTAGAAATAGATATCTACTTAGGTTATAGTAGTAAAGACGAAATTATATAGATAGGTACTTCTAAAGGTTTAGAAAGACTACCTTTTTAGTGTCTAAGATAGTAAAAGTGACCTTCTATACCTTATTCTAGTGTACTAGCTTTAAGAGGCCTAAAATTATATTTCCTAAATCTCTTATATTCTTTAAAAGGTTAGTTTTCTAAGCCTAAAGTGGCTCTAGTAGAGGTATATACTAGGGGATTCTAGTTTAAATAAATCTAGTTATACTAATAAATATTTTAAGCTTAGAGAGGTTAGAGGGTATTATAAGCTTAGTAAAAGCTTATAAATAATTATTAGTTTTTATAATTCTAATACTATCTATAATAAAACCTAGTAACTATATTAATAGGAATACTATAAATAACTTCTTAGGGGATATATATAGCCACTTTTTAGTTACTATTTATAAGAAGATTTTAAGGTACTTCTTATATTTCTCCTTTATTTTTAATAAGATAAAGATATTATTAATAAAGATTTTAATATAGTAAGTATATATATAAAAAAGGTTATTTATAAAGTATTATATATATACTAGGGCATTTCTAAATCCTATTAATATAACGTTTAAGACTTCTAGTCTTTATTTAGAAATAACCACTATTTTATTATAATATAATAGGTAAACACTAAATTAGAAGTAAAAGCTTTTACTATTAAATATAAAGTAGTATTTATTCCCTTAAATACTATTTATAATATTACCTTAGTTAGGTAGTAGGTATATATCTAGGACTATTATCTTATTAAGTAGCTAAAGGTTAATAATAATTCTTTCCTTATTCTTACTATTTATAGTCTATTATATAATAAAAGCTAGGTAAGTAATTAGTATAAGGTCTATTATTAGCTTAAGCTTACTTTAAGCGGTTAATTTATTATAATATTTATTAAGAAATTCTTAATCCTTAATCTTAAGAGGATATAGCCTAATATTATATTTCTAATTTTACTATCTATTAATTAAGTTAATATATATCTTTTTATTATTAGCTATAGGAATTAAGCCTTTATTATAATAAATATTATATTTATCTATTATTACTTTTAGTTCTTTAGTAAAGTTAGGTTCTATATTAAAGATACTTACTCTAAAGCTATTTTTAATAGTTAGTATATCTACTAGTTATAAGACACTATAGTTTAGTATCCCTATATCTATATTAAGGAGATTCTAAGGATCTATAATATTATTAGTTTTAACCTATATCTTAGTAGATAATATTAGATCTCTAGCTATTACTTTTATTATTATATAGGCCTAATATAGCGTATTATACACGTTTTCTTTAAATTTAATATAAAAAGTAGTCTTATTTCCTATATAGGCTTCTAATTTACTAAGGAGTATATACTTTAAGATAAAAATATCCTCTTACTAGTGATTATAGACTATAATATATTTAAGGGTCTTAGTGTCTATTATAATATTATAAGTAGCCTTATAATATATAAAGAAATAATATATTAATTACTTATAAAGCGCCCTCTTAGTTATTTAGTCCTTTTATAAGGTAGTTAAAAGTACTTACTATTTTACCTTAATAATAGAGTCTTTTATAATATATATATTTTATTAAATCTAATTTAGTACTTTATAATAAAAGATTTATATATTTAATTTAATATTTTATATACTATATAAAGTAACTCTCTCTTAGATATAATCTACCTTTACTCTATATTTATATAAAAAGGCATTACCTAGTAGAAGTAAGGGGTTAAGTCCTTTAATAACATTAGTATTAGTTATAATATATATAAGAATATTACCTTAATTAGGTAAATAGGTATTTATATAGAAGTTAAAAGTAATAGTTTCTATAATACTAAAAGATAACTTAACGCCTTTTACTAGCTTTAGAGGTTATAATTAAAACTTTAGGTTATTATTATACTTTAGGAGCTAGGCTTTATTAATAAGTGTGTTTAAAGCGCTTATATTAAAGTAGATTTTAAAGTAAAGCCCTTATATTATAAAATAAATTAGGGTCCTTATATATATAAAGATATACTTCTCTTAGAGGGTAATTATACTAGGTTTTATAATAGTTTTAATAATTTAATATTCTAGTTTTATTATAGATAGCTCTTTAATATTATATATTATAATTTTATCTTTAGAGCTATTACCTCTATTATAGAAATATATAAGGTTAACTTTATCTTTAGAGCTATTACCTTTATTATAAAAATATATAAAATTAATTACTTATTCTTATTTATTATTACTTATATATTTAGTATTAGAGTTATTACTATAGAAATTTAAAAATTCTTTCTCCTTAGCT
>JAEIJG010000070.1:0-59855 GCA_037289395.1 Beauveria scarabaeidicola | reverse complement strand
TAGGGTTATAATACTATATTAATATATTCCTAGAATATTACTAGTATATTAGTTAGCCTAAATAGTATTACTAAGAATTTAAAGTAACTATATTTATAGTAGAATACTATTTTCTACTTATCTCTTTTATATATTTAAATATACTAATATATATCTTAGATATTAAACTTATTATAGATCTTTATATTATATAATTAGTCTATTATCTTATTTATTAGTAGTAATACTATATAATTCTTATATATTTATTAGTTTAGTATATAATAATTTATATATATTTATAACTTACTACCTTTCTTTAGTATAAATAAGATAGGTATACCTATTAGGCTTATTAATTACTAAATCTATCCCTTTTTTTATACTTTTATTATAAAGTTATAAAGTTCTTATAACTCTTTTAATATAAGTATATAAATAAGTCCTTAAGGTAATACTATACTATCCTCTAATTTAATTATATATTATAGCTTATCTAATAATAGTAATTATAATACTTCTTCCTTAGAGAAGACTATTATAAGGTCTATATATTTTAGAGGTATCTTCTTAGCTTCCTTATTATATATTTAGGCGCCTACCTTACCTATACTTAGGTTATTATTAATATTATCTAACCTAATATATCTAACCTATAGTACACTATCTTCCTAATCTTCTAGCTCCTATAGTTTACTATCTCTACTAGCTATAAATATATATTTAACTTATATAGCTACTTTATAATATACTTATATACTCTTTATAAGCTATATACTTTCTATAATAAGGTAATAGTTCTAGTAATTATATATAAGTAATATATTTAAGTCTATATTATACTACTATAATACCCTTAATAATATATTATTAGCTCTTAAGTTTATAACTATAATATAAATTTATTATATCTTTATTACTTCCTAGTTATTTATAAATTTTATAACTATATTTAACTAGCTAAGTAATTTAAGGGGCTTACTATTAACTATAATAGTATCTTAGCCTAGTAGTTCTAATTAAACTATATTTATAATATAGTTATAAATAATATTTCTATTACTTCTTAAGTCTAGTATAACTCTTATAGTAATATAATAGCTTAATAGCTATAAGTATATAGTTCTTATAAGAATACTATTCTTTATTAAGTTATAATTATCTTCTTATACCCTATATATTACTTAGGTTTCCTAGTTAGATCTAGTAGCTAGGGTTATATCTTATTACTACTCCCTTATATCCTCCTAGTGCCCTTCTTACTATTCCTATAGCTAGGTTAGGCGCCTCCTATTATACCTTTCTATAATATACCCTTATTATTAATATATTATATAATTTAAGGCCTTATATTTAAATTAGTAATAGTCCCTACTATATTTCTAATATCCTAGTTCTAGCCCTTCTAAATATATATTAACCTTATACTTCTTATATAGTAGGCCTATAGTTCTAACACTTAGGTCCCTTCTTAGTATAATATAATCTTTTTATCTATATATACTACTATAATTCTAGTAACCTAGTTTATTAGGATTATATAGTAACTCTATAGCTTTATTTTATTTTAATATCTAAGTATAATTATTACTAACTTTATAGCCTTATAAGGGTTAATATAGTCTCTTACTTAATTTATTCTTACTACTTTAGCCTCTTTAGTTTTTATAAGTTTTTTATAAGTCTATTATATATTTATAGCTTACTAATTACTTTTATAAGCTTAGAGGCTTATTTAGTAAAATCTCCTTAGTAAATACTAACTATAGTTAGTTAAGGAAGAAATTAATATATATATTAGTTAGTAGCTAATTTATTATTTCTAATTCCTTATTTTCTTACTTCCTTAAGAATTACCTAAATAACTAGTTCTTTACTTATTATATATAATTTAAGTCTATAAATACTATAAGGCTATATATACACTTATTACCTATTTCTAATTATACCTATTCCCTAAATTAAGCCTATAATTATATCTTAATAAATTTACTATTTATATTATTAGTTAGCTATTAAGTCTACTATTACTTTAATTTACCCTAAAGATACTAGCTTATATAAATAACTTACTATTATATTATTATAAACTTATAAAGTCTTATTATAAAAATTATATCTAAGTTTATTATAAATATCTAGAAGTTAGTTATACTTTTAGCCTTAAAAGTAAGATATTAGATATTAATCTTATTTCCCTATTCCTTACTATAAACTTACTTTAAAGGTACTTCCTCTTTATTATTAAAGAGTAGCCTATTAAGAAGCTTTATATCCTTACCCCTTTTTATCCTTTTAATTAAACTCTTTCTCTTCTTAGCCTTCTACTTATAATATATTTACTTTAATATTACTTTATTATTATAATTTAAAAGTAATATCTTTATAGCTTTATTAATTAATATAAATTAGTTACTACTTATATTAACTAAGGCTTATAAAATAATATTATAGTTTAGTAATTATTACCCTCTTTTAGTTTATTTTAATAGAGCTAAGGAGTTATTTATAATAGTTTTACTACTAACTTATAAAGAAGTTATAATAGCCTTTTATATATATATAGTTCTTAGAGGTATTCTAAATCTTTTTATTAGTTCTTTTATCTTCTTATAGTAATAGTAAATAACTTATTAGATAGTAGCTAGTATAAAGGAAGTAATAAAGAAGATCTTAATAAATAGCTATATTATAATAATATAACTTTATTATTTACTAATAAGAATCCCCCTCACTTAGTCTATATAAGGACCTTATAGCTTTATAGCTATATCCTCCCCTATTATATATAGACCCCTACTATCTTATAATACTAAGGTTCCTAGCTTCCTAGCCTCGTAGGCTTATAGCTATATTCTCTCGCTTATAACGTAGCTATACTATAATATACTATACCTTTCTATAATATACCCCTATTATTAGTATATTATATAATTTAAGGCCTTATATTTAAATTAGTAATAGTCCCTACTATACTTCTAATATCCTAGTTCTAGCCCTTCTAAATATATATTAACCTTATACTCCTTATATAATAAGCCTATAGTTCTAACACTTAGGTCCCTTCTTAATATAGTATAATCTTTTTATCTATATATACTATTATAATTCTAGTAACTTAGTTTACTAGGATTATATAATAACCTTATAGCCTTATCTTATCTTAATATCTAAGTATAATTATTACTAACTTTATAGTCTTATAAGGGTTAATATAGTCCTTTACTTAGTTTATTCTTATTACTTTAGCCTCTTTAGCTTTTATAAGTTTTCTATAAGTCTACTATATATTTATAGCTTATTAATTACTCTTATAAGCTTAGAAGCCTATTTAATAAAATCTCCTTAGTAAATACTAATTATAGCTAGTTAAAGAAGAAATTAATATATATATTAGTTAGTAGTTAGTTTATTATTTCTAATTCTTTATTTTCTTACTTCCTTAAGAATTACTTAAATAACTAGTTCTTTACTTATTATATATAATCTAAGTCTATAAATACTATAAGGCTATATATATACTTATTACTTATTTTTAATTATACTTATTCTTTAAATTAAGCTTATAATTATACCTTAATAAATTTACTATCTATATTATTAATTAGCTATTAAGTCTATTATTACTTTAATTTACTTTAAAGGCACTAGCTTATATAAATAACTTATTATTATATTATTATAAACTTATAAGGTCTTATTATAAAAATTATATCTAAGTCTATTATAAATATCTAAAAGTTAGTTATACTTTTAGCTTTAAAAGTAAAATATTAGATATTAATCTTACTTCTTTATTCCTTATTATAAACTTACTTTAAAGGTACTTCCTCTTTACTATTAAAGAGTAATCTATTAAGGAGCTTTATATCTTTACCCCTTTTTATCTTCTTAATTAAACTCCTTCTCTTCCTAGCCTTCTACTTATAATATATCTACTTTAATATTACTTTATTATTATAATTTAAGAGTAATATCTTTATAACTTTATTAATTAGTATAAATTAGTTATTATTTATATTAACTAAGACTTATAAGATAATATTATAATCTAGTAATTATTACTCTCTTTTAATTTATTTTAATAAAGCTAAGGAGTTATTTATAATAGTTTTATTACTAACTTATAAGGAAGTTATAATAGCTTTTTATATATATATAGTTCTTAAAGATATTCTAGATCTCTTTACTAATTCCTTTACCTTCTTATAATAATAATAAATAATTTATTAAATAATAGTTAATATAAAGGAAGTAATAAAGGAGATCTTAATAAATAGCTATATTATAATAGTATAACTTTATTATTTACTAATAAGAATCCCCCTTACTTAGTCTATATAAAGACCTTATAGCTTTATAACTATATCCTCCCCTATTATATATAGACCCCTACTATCTTATAATACTAAGGTTCCTAGCTTCCTAGCCTCGTAGGCTTATAGCTGCATTCTCTCACTTATAACGCGGCTATGCTGTGATAGTTAACCACGAGTTAACGTAACGCATAAGTACGTAAATAACGCTAGATAAGCGGGCGTATTAACTATAACTTAATAAATAATTATATATAAGATAAAAAAGCTTTACTTAAGGTTAGGTTAGCTAGTAAGTTAACTATAACTTAATAATTATTTATAGTTATAGAGATAACTTATAGACTAAGGAGTAGGCTTTACTTATAATAGAAGTAGAGGCTTAGGGAGACTTAACTCTAACTTAATAAAGAATTAGAAGAGAACTAGGGTTAAGTTATAACCTTAGTCTAGGAGGAAAATATATAATAGAAGATAGTACTAGAAAGATAAAAGCTTATTAAGCTTTAGTCTTAGTTCTTTTTAGAATATACTTCTTCTTACCTCCTATCTTTATCCTGTCTCTTTACCTGGCTTACCACCCTACCGTTACATTGTTGATGAAGATGATGCTTTCTGGCCATGCCGTAGAATGAAAATAGGGCAGTTTAGGCCAATCAGGCCTTGCCTTATTCTGACATCTAAAGTCGCCCACCGGTGTGTGGTACGGTAATACCACTCAATGGTACGCTTACATAAGGCTGATCACTGCCTAATACGGTTAGCTCTGATACGGTCACGCCTGGCGTAAGACTGGACAAAAACGGCAAGGCGTGGGCCACAGTACAGGGCATCGACCAATTAAAATGCAGCAGGTTAAGCTTGACCAGTCAGAAGAGGAGATTTTAGAATAGCCCCATAATTGCTAAGACAGTCTTTACCTAAAAGAGACTAGCCTTATACCTATACTATACTCTTTTAAGCCGTACCATTGAGTGGTGTACCGTACCACACACCGGTGGGCGACTTTATACTAGAATAAGCGTAGTATCTACTACAGGTCTAATATTCTAAGCCTCGTCCATTATATATACTAACCCTATTTTAGCTGCCTGTGAGGTAGGAGGGTCTATCTAATATACTAATAGCTAGCTTTGTATTGTTTAAAAGTATATATAAAAGTATGTTAGATTATTTATAAAAGATAACTATAAATATATTTACTTAACATAGAATAATGTATATTCTATCTTAAAATTATAGCTATTTAATTAAGATTATATATATATAAGATTACTCCTAACTATTTCTATTATTTAATGTACCTATCAAGTAGTATACATAAGTCACGAGATGGGCGAATTAGAAAACAGATGCGCGGACAGCCACATGAGGACTCCCATCGTCGCATAGCAAACCCGGAACCAAAAAATCGAAAACCATCTGCAGAGATATAGGTCGATTGCCGCAAGCGGTCGCCCAAGCCATCATGTTCAACGCGCTTAATCGATTCATGTCCCGCCTGGATGGTGGTGACGCCTCGCATAGCCGGCAGGACCCAGGGTCGTTTGGCTTCCAGGTGCTGCGAAACACAGACCTGCAGCTGGCTGTCGAGCCGTGGTTTGACTATGTTGTTGGAATCAATGGGCGACCGATTGTAAGCCTCGCAACGCGCGGCAGGACGACGGTAGCTGACGTCTTGAGCAGGACAACCCAGACCCGAGCTTGTTTGCTCAAGAAGTACGAAACTGCGCCGGCGGCAGCGTCTCACTAGGAATCTGGAGTGCCAAGGCACGTCACACTTCACACCGTTCTTCGTGTACGGCGTCGCAGCTAACAGCTTACCAGGGACAACGAACGCGCGAGATGCACATACCTGTCCCCGCCGACACGGCCTCCCTCGGCCTCTCCCTACAGTACTCGCCGCTGGCCCTCGCCGCCAACATCTGGCACGTGCTCGACGTGCCCGCCAACTCGCCCGCTGACCTCGCGGGCCTCCTCCCCTACAGCGACTACATCCTGGGCAGCCCCGAAGGCGCCCTGCACGGCGAGTCGGCGCTCGGTGAGCTGGTCGAGGACTTCATCGGCCGCCCGCTGCGCCTGCACGTCTACAACAACGAGTTCGACGTCACGCGCGAGGTGACGATACAGCCCAGCCGCGAATGGGGCGGCAACGGCGCTATCGGCTGCACGCTCGGCTACGGGGCGCTGCACCGCCTGCCCGCGCCGCTGAGCGAGCCCGTCGACGCCCCCGGCGAGACCATGTTTGACGGCCGCAACGAAAAAGCGGCCATGGCTGCGGCGGCGGAGACACCGGGCACGACGGGGTCAACATTTGTGCCGGCGGACGCTGCGCAGGGCGGCGATTCGTCGTTTCTGGTGCCGGCGCAGCTGGTGAACCGCACAGTGTCGCCAGCGGGTGGCCCGCCCAAGACAGGCAAGAAGAAGGAGAAACCAGCACATGCGAGCAATAACCTTATGGATGATTATTTCAAAGAAGAGGAAGAGAAGAGCCGCAAGCTAGACAACGCGCCGGCCTCGAAATCAGCTGCTGTGCCGCCGCCTCCCAAGGCCGGACAAGGGCCACCCAAAGACCCAGCGCAAACGCCGCCTGCTGCTGCTGCTGCTGCTGAAGAAGCCTCATGAATAGAAGTTTATTTATAGTCAAGATTCCCATATTTGAGATGCTCCCAAGCGATATCCGAGTTTGGCATGTCAACTTTCGTTTTGTTGCGAGCTGTTGAATACCGTCATCGCCTATAATACATCTATATGCCAGCCCGGCCGACCCTTGCAGCTGGCTATTTTCGTGTCAATATTCTCGATTACCGAAACATCTTTTAGTTGATAAAGTTGATGCAGAAAAAGTGCAAAATCAAGCTGCAGACAACGAAATCGGCAAAGGCTCTAATTGTCAATTAGTATCATCGCGTCACAGGTCACGACGAAGGAGAAATCGCAAGTCTTACCTTTCTGGGGAAACGGAAGGAAACTCGGTCTTGTCGACCGTCGCTGTTTGGATACGGAGAGAGACTGAAGCGGTTAGCTGGTGGTCCGAGACTCGGGAAAGGGTCGCAGTCGAATAGATGGCATACTGGCAAGGACGAACTGGCCGACAGTGGCGGAGAAGCCGGAGAGGAAGGCGTTGAATGGCTGTTTATAACGGTTAGCAGGCTATTCCAGACAACGCAGGACCGTAGAGCACGGTCGCAAGGAGACATACGTAGTTGCCAGCAAGGACGCAGTACGCAAACTGCAGGGCGCCAACCACGACGAGGAAGACGAGGAAAACATCAATCAGCTTGGTGCGCTGGGCCGTCTCCTTGGTGTAGTGGGTGTAAATGTTCTGGAAGACGACGTCCCATCTGGTGGCGCCGCTCTTGCTCGTCGAAACGGCCGAGGAGCGCTTCGCGGCGGCCGAAGGTGTGGTCGGGGTGACGGGTCGCTTCTCCGTTGATGTCGTGGCCGCAGCGGCAGCAGCAGCGTTTTTCTTGGGCGCCATGGCGAAGAGGGGAGGATATATGAAGATGAAGAAGAAAAGGCGATTGGCGTCAGGAATAGCAGCAGCAGCTCTCGCTGTCAATTGATAAGAGAAAGAACGGCAATGACGAGGTCGAGGAGTAGTGCAAACGTCGTTGACTGCTCGAGAGCGAGGTGCAATAGAGAAGGCCAGGTACCGGACACGACAGCTCCAAGGAGCCAACGTTGGTGATTGGCTGCAGCCGCATCCCACCTTTGGGGATCTGGCTTCTGGGGCGTGCGGCCGACAGACCCACTGCTAAATGTCGTCAGTCTAGCAGTGGTACGGCATTGTTCATAGCTCGGCTTCACAACCACTCGGAGAATTACAGCTTTCTTGTGCATATTTCTATCCCCTGAACTTGCTCGTCGCTCCAAATTCCTCGAATACCAACTTTATCGATTTAAATCGCCACCATGGTATGTACAAGAAACAGTCGCGCTGATACCCCGTGTTCCCCGACCGTAGAAGCCGCTGCCGTCGCTGACCATCTCGCGACAAGTCCTCTCCGCAACTCGAGTACACCTCCTTTCTCCTCGCCGCCTTGACGGCCGGTGGCGGCATCATGGGCTATGTCAAGACGCGCTCCGCTCCCTCCATCATTGCCGGATGCTCTGTCGGTCTCCTCTGTACGTTATAATTATTCCGAGCGCTTTGAAAGCAAGTTTGGGTGACCTGTGCTAACTTGCTCTCCGAAACAGACGGTCTCGGCGGCTATCGCATCCAGAACCGCCAGCCGTACGGCATTGAGCTGAGTCTCCTTGCCTCTGTGGTCCTAGGCGGTGCTTCCATCCCTCGCGCCATCCGCCTCAAGAAGCCCGTCCCCATCCTGCTCAGTGTTCTGTCCACCTTTGGTGCTATAACCTTTGGCAGTGCCTTCAAGAACTCTGCCTAAGGCTCTGGTTGGAGATGGGATGCAGTTTTAGGCATGGAGGACTGTGATGTTCAGAAATTCGGGCAATATGTATGAATAATTGATGATAATGTCTCCTCTCAAACGCTTTCATACCCAATTGGTCAAAATGAACGCCACCCATTTATTGTACATTATTTTCCTTGTTCTGATGGCCAACCGTATTCCCCTGGTCTCTCTCCACGTTCCCATGTAGTGTACATTGTCGGTTGAAGTGGCGGGCTAGAAAATCACAGACCAAGATCCTCCTGGGCCTTCTTGATCTTGTCGCGTTTTGCCCGCGCTGCGGCCCGGTTGTCGGCTTGCATTTTGGTTCGTTCGGCTCGTAAGCAGTGATTGACCTTTTCTTTAACGTCGTTGCACCCGCCGGCGGCCTTGTGCATAAAGCCCTTGGCGTGGCACTCCTCGAGCTGGGCGATGATTTCTTCGCACGCTGCAGCCTCCATCGTCAGTCAATCATGGCTCCAAGGATCACAAAGTCTGTCGCCATACCCAGCGCGTTTTTTGTATGTAGATGAGGGTGCATATTTGTTATGATTCTGGCCCGAAACGTTGTTCAAATCGAGTCTCGTGTGGCATTTTTGGTCCCAAGTTGTGAGGAGCCAGGCTGCGCGGGTCGCTGCCGCAACACGACCACGCCACCGAGGACGAGTCCGGCAGAAAAGCTTGGGCCTCCTCCGGAATTTAGCAACCACCACTCATCACGCTAAACCGCGAATTCGCAGCTCCCAACTTCAGCCCTTATACCACATCAGTCAGCAGTCTTAGAAGCGCAAATACATCAGCGGCGATAAGATTTCACCATGTCTGCTCAGACTCAGGCACCCGGAAAGAAGCAGCAGGGTACGTCGTCGACGGGGATGTCAGCGCTGCGTTTGCAGAATGACAAGAGGCGCTAACCGGGACCTAGATCTGCAAACACAATATTCCAACTTTAAGAGTGTGTTGCAGCAAATAGCGCAGAAAATCGGAGACATCGAGCAGGAAGCTGAGGAACACAAGTACGCGCCTTGATACCCTATGGGCATTGTGATGATGATGAGGCATCCCGCGGAGTGATGGCCCCGCCATGAGCTAGTCCATGCAACTGCGCGACGCGAAATTCGATGATACTAACTGCATGTCTACCTCTATAGGCTCGTTCTCGAGACACTTGAGCCTCTGCCAAAAGAACGCAAATGCTTCCGGCTCATCAACGGCGTGCTTGTGGAGAAGACAGTTCAGGAAGTTGCGCCTGCGCTGAAGACGAACCAGGATGGCCTGAAGAAGGTGCTGGATGATTTGGTAAAGAGCTACAAAACGAAACAGGATGAGCTCGACTTGTGGAAGGTCAGTGGACTCTCAAGAATTCGGTACGATGGCTACAAAGGTTGCAATCGCTAACTCTGATGCAGAAGAAGAACAATGTCCAAGTTGTGCAGCAATAGGATAGCCGATGGGAAATAAAAGGAAAGAAATTCGCACAAACTACTAAGCTTGCCTCTACTTGTGTCGGTTACCAGTATTTATCGATTGCCGGCATCTTGTACGTTGTGTGAAGTTGCTCGGCTGGGCAGCACACTGTCTATTGACGCAGACACGGAATCTTTTCCGGGTTCTCCTGGCCACAACCTAAGCACCGGGCTGCGATCCGGCTGAATCATTGGCCTACATTGTGGCGTGACGTCGCTTGTATGACAGAGGTGACTACGAATACATGTCTCGTCGGTCAGTAACGGAGTACGTGACAGAATCGCAGACCATCAGTCTGCTGGGCACGTTGAACTGGCAGGCCGTATTTGTAGTGTACAGCAACAAGGCAGCCACATACACAGCCCCCAACGTGTGCGAAACGCAATGCGGCCCAAGGCCAGCCTGACGGATCAATCGTGCGTTGTCGGCCAAGCCTGCCAAAATCGATGAGCGATGTAGCACACAACGATGTCATCATGGAGGGTCAAGTAAAGCCCCGGAGATGCATAAAGTGAGACGGGAAAACGCAAAGCAACGAGACGAGAATATACTCGTGCAATGATGGGTTGAAAATTTTCCAGTGGCTTGCATACTGCATAGAACTTAATGGACTGCTGCTAGGCCGCTGCCCGATGTTGACAGATGCAGGGCGGGCGAGGGGAGGTTGCTGGCGCCGGGGAACCGGACAACTTGGCCATGGAATCATGAGCATGCACGCTAATGTACAATTACGCTCGAAAGAAGAATGACAAGAAGTATAATAATGAAAAGTAAAGAGCTGACATGATGACTTTTGCCGGGAGATTCTGGAGAAGCACACCGCTTTTCGCCGTAGCTTGAAAGTCGGCTGCTGAAGTGTGGGGACTAGTAGAGCGTGCTTGCGTGGGCCGCGTTGGGAAGTATGCATGAGTGAAAGAGTGCATTCTTTTGAGGCAGAGGGTGAGACTGTGATAGTGTAAACAAGGTTGTTCTTATGCCGTCCGGTATGATATCTTGTGCTGGCAGTGGCTTCGTTGCGGGCGCAAAGGCTGCGGACATACGTAACCTGGGATCAAGAGATGCGCTGATCTACCCACCCTGCTGCAGAGCGTTGCTGCACGGCGGTTGAGAAGAAAGGGACCGAGACGGCCCAATCAGCCACTAGAGCAGCCACCAATACGGTTACCTTTGGAAAGTATCAAAGTCTCGGCGTTGAGCGTGGTATTTAGAGAACTCTAAGCAGCTTCTCCCGCGGCCTGTTTAGCAGCCTTGGCGAGCATCCTACTGGCACTCGGGTGCCGCAGCTTAGGTTCCGACTGTTTATTTTCTGTTTGACGTGAATGGGGGCTATATAGCTGAATAGGGGCCCATTGACTAGCTTGACGGATGGTGCTTGTGTGAATTATCATTTATAATTAATCAAGTTAAGCCTCACTGTCCTGCCTACCCAAGTACCTAGGTACGGTAGGTACTGATTTGCTACCCCACGCCTCCCTCAGCACTCCACCTTTCCGAATGCAAGCTTGCAGCCCGTCGCCGCTTGTTCGCCCGCGACCTTTTCTTCGCATCAATTGATTGCTTCCTGAATCCTGGCGCACGCCCTCCTACGCCCATACCCTCCCGTATCATCCATATCGTCCATATCGCCTATTCCGACGCCCTCCCCATTGAATCTGCTGTACACTGCAGCCCTGCGCATATCTGGACGACTCAGACAATCGCGCCGTCGCAGCTCCTACCAGCACCCGTTGGAGCCAGCCGCGTTCGCATCCCGCGCGCTTCTTCTCCATCCTCGTGCCCACACCGCGCAGCAGCAGCTTTCGAGGTAAGGGCGCCGTCGTCTATACACTGTCATGGCACTTTCCCCGGCTTGGCGCGATGCAACCGCCCCTGTGCGAAAAATGTTGTTGTGGGCGCGCGCCAGCACATGCTCGCTCCCAACACCCCCTCCACCCCTCCCTCCCGTCATCCCTCCTCTGCAGCTTGGAAACCCAACCGTCTTCTCCCATACGGCAAAGAACTCCTCGTCGCACACGTTCCGTCCCCTGGCGCAACCCGTCCTGAGCCGTGCACCGAGGACCCGGAGCCGCCGGTCCCTGCTTCCAGAGACTAATGCAAATCAGAGCACCTCGTACCGACTGGCAAACTGACTGACTGGATTCTCACAGTGACGCAGCCCTCTTCGTCTCTCGAGCCAACCCGACGTCGACCCGCACCCCCCCTCCATTTGACTCAACCTGGAAACTCCAGCCCAGCACTCTAGCCAAAGGGAACTCACAGCCGGAAAGACTCGCGTTTCAGCCCAACCGTTGTGCCAAAAAAAATAAAAAGTCTTTGTATCACGGTAGCCGTTGCCAAGCCCCCAAAACAGCCAAATATGTCGGAGCCCGCTCAATCACCCCCCAAGGATGCCGAGCAACCTGTTCAATCCCCTGGCGACGAGGGACAAATGGACGACTCCCAGGATCCCGCTGGCGCCTACGACTTTGACGGCGTCAAGGAACAAGACAGATGGCTGCCCATTGCTAATGGTATGTCGCTGCCCTGGGCTCGCGCTCAGCCACGCGAGTCTGCGCTGTGTTAACCTATTACACCAGTTGCCCGTATCATGAAGAATGCACTGCCTGACAATGCCAAGATTGCCAAAGAAGCAAAGGAATGCATGCAGGAGTGTGTAAGCGAATTCATCTCCTTTATTACTAGCGAAGGTAGGTCAACGCGGCTCTGCGCATAGTTTTCCGCAGGAAGCTGACATCATGTGTATAGCTTCGGAGAAATGTCAGCAAGAGAAGCGCAAGACTGTCAACGGCGAGGATATTCTATTCGCCATGACATCGCTTGGATTTGAGAATTATGCCGAGGCCCTGAAGGTGTATCTCTCCAAATACCGAGAGGTGAGCATGCCGTGTACCGCCTAATCAGAGCAAGGACTGACCCTTTTCCAGCAACAAAATGCAACCAACCGTGAGCGCGCTGCGGAGAATATTCCGTGGGGTAGCTCCGCAGCGGGCGGCGAGCGGCCGGGAAGTGCCGGTCCCGCGACTGCTGGTTCCAACACTGGAGAGTTTGCCGAGGGCGCAAGCACCGCCGAGGCGTCGGCCGACCCCAACTACATGTACAGCTCCGGCGGCACTGCACACAACGGATCCGCCCCGGCTGCTGGCTCTGCTGAGGGTTACTAGACGCTGGCTCGTTCTGGTGACTAAATGGCGCGGTTGATGTGTATTATGGCTTGTAGGGCGACGGACATTGTTGCCACCAGGATTGGGATACTTTTTCGTCTTGATTGCGAGACCGAATCGAGAACGTGGCGCTCCATGTTTGTTTGTTTGCTTGTTTTGTTGCCGCCTTTGACTTTCTTACTATGACATGTTTTGTTTCGGGACCTTGTCTGGCTTGCAAGCTGGCTTCCTATACAATAGACTTCGTTGAGGCTTCATTGGATCTGGTTGAGTAAGGGGCGGATCGGATATGGCCATGACTCTAAGGCGTTGACTGCCGCCGAAAAAGGGATTGAAGGGTAGATGGACATGCCTTAGAGTGAGCGATTACTTTGGACATGTAAAAAAATTCCATATATTAACAGATGGTGAATTAGGTATATAGACTCATATCTAATAGGAGGAATCACAGCAGCGCAGCTCGCCAAATTTGTGTATTTGACCGATCGGTCCAGATATAATGTGAAGAAGGCGCCGAAGCTCAGTGAACTTTCTTCTAGGAGATTTTTACTTGCCATGACTTTCTAAATTGTTCATTTGATGATCTCGACCTGGCGTCGTCCACGCTATAGCCTATAGGTACCGAGTACTCCCTCAGTGCACGGACCACCTTGTTAATGGTTTGGCGCGGACAAGGCGAGGGGCACGTGTGTGACTCCACTTTTCCATAAAATATTCCTGTTGACTGTCAAAATTTCCAGAATCGTCAGCCACAGAACGTCGCCGTCAGTTCACTCTCCCGCCCTCCATCCAGACAGCTGCTTGTCTCTGTTCCCATCGCCATACAGCATCTTGGAGACAAATGCACGCTGCGGGACTATCCTAAGCTCTTGCCTGCTTGCATTATTATGATAGCATCTACATGGCCTCTCTTAAAACGCAGTGATTCTTCTACATGCCTAGACCTTAGCCGCCCAAACGTCGCTGGGGAAAAAATCACACGGCAAGCTGCATCTACCTAGGGAAGACAAAAGCATTGCCCAGACACCGCATAGTGTGTGCACGGCGAAAAGAAGATAAAGGCCGACAGCGAACAGCAAAAAGAAATACAAAATTACATACCCCATGCGACCGTTCTCCCCCGCCGCCAGAGTTTTGCCTGGCTCTGTGTCGCAGAACCTGACGCCCGTCAAGTCCATCCTCAAGACTGCCTCTGTCCTGGGCCGCCGCAAATATCAGCATGAGGCGGACTTGAACATGCCCGAAGCGCCCGACAGCCCGACGAAGCGACGCAAAGTCTTTTTCGACGACATTCGAAACATAACATACGAGGTGGGCCGCCGCACAATGGAAGAGGTCAAGCTCGAAGTGCGGACCGCCCTCGAGGGCCACCTCCGCGGCAGCGATGGCCAGTATGACACTCTCAAGGACATGTTTGCCAACGACAAGCAGCGCTATTTGCCCCCTGTCGTCGGCGAGGACGATGACACCCTCAAGCCGCACGAGCTCCAGGTCTACGTCATGGCTCTGACGAGCTGCGTCCCTATCCTCAAGAACAGAGAATGCAACGGCCTCGTGCGCGTGATTCTGCAGTGCTCATGGCTCGGCAGGGACGACGCCTTTGTCAAGTCCTTTACGCACTTTCTCGCCGCTCTGGTCAGCGCGCAGGGCTCCTACATCGGCGCCGTCCTGTCCATGATTGTGGACAAGTTTCAGCTGACGCGCCAGTCGACCTGGTGCGTCCCCGACTTTCCAGAGGTCAACCGCGAGACCATGCGCCAACGCCTGCACTCTACGCTGCAGTATCTTTTGCAAATGTTTCCCTCAGCGGTGGGCGTCCTCGAGAGCCTTTTGAGCGCCAAGTTTCCCTTTCCGGATGACTCGGTGCAGACACACATGGCGTACATCAACAACTTGCTCAAGGCCAAAGAATACGTACCCAATCTGCAGGATGAAATTCTCGACATCATACTCAACCGTGTCGTCAAGATTGATTCGCAAATGCAGCTAGATCTTGAGGATATTGACGATGACATGACAACTGCCGTGCTCTTTGCACTCCGCGAAAACCCTCACACCACTTCCGATTGGGAGCAAGACGAGCTGGACGACAGCGATAATGAGTCTGTTGACAGCGAAGATCTAGACTTTGACAAGGGCGCTACGAGGATCAAGACGGTCAAGGAAAACGTCGAAAAGATGGATGCTGTCCTCGATACCCTGTTCCAGTTTTACACGCCTTACTTCCTCAACCCAGGCTCGGACAAAGCATTTGACGCCTTTACTATTATCCTCCGCGAGTTTGATCACATGGTCCTGCCAACATATAAATCCCGCCACACACAATTCCTCATTTTCCATTTCGCACAGCAGCATGAGCGCCTTACCGATGCGTTCTGCGGGCAGCTCATTGCTACAGCTTTTCAGAGCAACACGCCCAACGTACTGAAGCAAGCCGCCGCCGCCTACCTCGCTAGCTTCGTCGCGCGTGGCGCTCTGGTGCCTTGCAGCCTGGTGCGCACCATTTTCTCGCTGTTGCTGCAGTACCTTGAGCAGTACCGTCGCAAGTACGAGCCCATCTGCCGCGGCCCCGATCTGAAGCGATTCCATCCCTACTACAGCCTTGTGCAAGCCACGCTATACATATTTTGCTTCCGCTGGCAGGACCTTGTCGTGGGGGCCCCGGATACCGTCGACGTGGACGACGCGGCCTCGTACATCGGCCAGGACCTCGAGTGGATTGGCAGCTCGCGCAAGGACCTCTCTGTTCAAATCTTTGGCAAGCTGAACCCACTTAAGGTGTGCGCGCCCGTCATTGTCGAAGAATTCGCCAAGCTGGCCCATCGTCTCAACTTTATGTACGTCTACCCGCTGGTGGAGAGCAACAAGCGTGTGCGTCTCACGCAGTTTCTGTCCTCGACGTACGCGACAGGCGGCGCGCTCCGCGATGCCGGCTACGACGGCCAGGAGGAGAGTTTCCACCAGCTCGACCCCTACTTTCCCTTTGATCCGTACCAGCTGCCCGTCAGCAAACGCTGGCTCGTCAACGACTATGTGCACTGGAAGTCGGTGCCGGGCCTGAACGCGGATGACGACAGCGATGACAGTGACGACATGGATGACGAGGACGAGACTGCGCTTGAGGAAGCCACTGCGACAGACAGCGACGGCGATGACTGAAAAGCGGCTCGAGGGAGCGTGTGTTTGTTTCAAGACGGATTTATGAATGGATATACCAAACGGAAAGACTTGTTTTATAAGGGAAGATGACATGAAAGAACATGTCCGACATGACATGTTTGTTGCATTTTAGCGCGGAGTTTGACTGGAAAAGAATATTGGCTTTATTGTATGGCTATTCTATGCATATACATGAAATATATTTCGCTACAAAACATCCGTTTTCCATATTCCCGTTGCTGCTCACATCACAGCAAGTTCTGCTTGACGGAGCCGACGCCAAGAGGCCATGTAAAGCTCTGACATGTACGACACCTCACTGGCGGCACAAATCATCCCCATGATTACTCGCGCAGGTTGGGCCAATGTGATGCATCCTGTGCGAATATGCTGGCAAAGGTGATTAAATGTTACACTCGCACTGCTGCCTTGATATTGTGCAAGATGACTGCCGATGTCTCAATGGAACCAAACTACCTTGCTACGCAGTGTAAGAGAGAGCCTTACGAATTTCTTACTCGACACGACCTTGTGAATCTCGGGCGACTCCGGGACAGTGGCAAATAGGGAAAGCTGGACGAAGCTGGGTTCAGGAAATGCACACAATTTGCGGCGCAAGAACGATCTTGGCAGGTGTAAGCTCAGGACCTGTCAGGAACAGGTGACGCTGGCACATTTTCAACCTCGCTTCAACTAAAGAATGAGCAGTCTCGGCCTCGGGGTCCTTTCTTTTTCTACTAATGTTGCTAAAGTAAAACACAGTCAATATAGTGGCTAAAGTGGTATAATGGTCCCTCCTAGCTGTGCCAACCTGCCAGCATCCACGATGAAAAGGAACTGGCATAAATCAGCATTTGTAGAATGATGTAACGTGAATATCATTCAAAATTGAGCATTGCCTAATTCTAGATCATCTTGATCAATCAGGCCTTTTGCATACATGTTCCTGACCATTGGGTATACAGCGCGCGCAAAGTTACTCCTCCTCTCCACCACGAAGCGCGGCGTAATACCATCATTCTTGACACTGTTTCTCTCCTTTTTGGGAGAAAAGGCATGCAGTAAAAATGTACACCTCCAGTCGTGCGCCCAATTCGTCAGGGGATGTTGGGGCTTCTCATGGTCCTCCGGGTACGCGGGCAGGCCCCCGTCCTTGTCAAAATAGATTGCCCACGGTTCAAAGTGGTTGGCAAACAGTCGTTCCGTGTGGAAGGACCTCCATCCCATGGGCGCAAATGCAGACGGTCTCAATGTGAGCATTGCGCAGGGCTCCTTGGCAAGCTCCTTGCCGACCTGGGTCAAGGCCTTGTTGCTGTGTGTCGTCCACCAGCCATCGTACGTTGCATGCATGCGGTCTTTCCAGAGCTTCAGCATACGCCCTTGCTTCTCAGACATGAAGGTCCCGCTGTTTATCCATCCATCCGTCTGCCTGCCAGCGACCGCGCTGTAGCCCGACTCCCTCAAGGGCTTGAGATCCTTGAGAGTGTAAACGTCCATGTCAATGTAGACGCCACCGAAGTCGTACACAGATTGAACTCGCACAAAGTCGGACTTGTGCTCCATGCCATTGATCCTCAAACCATTGTTTGCATGCGTAGGCACAGGCACTGTATTGATGACAATTCCTGGCATCGCAAAGATGCGCTTGGCCCATTTGCCTGCCTCGCCAGTCTGCGCGCGGCGCACGGCGGTGCTGTTGGCCTCGACATTGGTGTGTAGGTAGATGGCATCTGGCTGCCAGTGATGCCAAGCCGCATAGACGGAAAGGAAGTGGCTGAACTGCAGCGGAAATGTGCCGTCGATGGGATCGGACAAGACGTAGACCAAGTTCAATATGTTGGGAATTTCTCCCTGCTTGGCATCTGCTCGGCATGAATGGTCGGCATCTATTTGCAACAACATGTAAGAATGTCTTCAAAGGTTTTGAACTCGCTCTTAGTGAAAAGATGCCTCATTCTCGGAACCACCCCTTTACGAAATGTGTAACTCTGATGTAGACCAAGTCTCAGAAAAAAAAAAAGAGACTCCCAAAACTCTCAAGTCGATAATAGTAAATCAGAATTCCCTTGACTACATATAAAAGGCAATAATTGGCGTGCCTGGCTGCTAGGGCTTGTCGGCGAGTGAGCCGTTGACTATTTTGGTAGTCAATGGCGGGATTATTGGGGAGCTCAATAATGGCGGCTGAAGTAACTACTTAGTAGGCTTGGCACATTGGCTAGTATTAACGAGGAGAGAAGGATCGAGCTAGTTCAAGACCTGTAGCCTAGATCTTCATCATGAATTTAGCCAATCGCTGCCCATTGTCTGAGCCTTCTGGCTGAGTCAAAGAGTCGCGGCATAGGTTGGAACCATGTTCACAGGCAGCAACATGCCAAACTGTCCAGTCAGAGTATAAAGTGCGTCGGAACTGCCCTGAAGAAGATGTCGAATCTCAAAAATATAGCACATAGTCCGAGGCCAGAATCTACCTACATGTCGCCGACAGCCATGGTTATCAGCACATCAACTGCTTGCATTGTCACTCAAAATACAACCCTCGTGTCGAGCTTTGGACAGAAAGGTTGATGGTTTTCTCAAGAGGTCCCCGAGATGTTTCTGATGATCCGCAGAATATCCCAAGTCACCTAGGTTCAGAAAAGAAAAAAAAAAGAAGAAAAAACGTAGATGCAATCGTATCATAAAATGCACATAAAGATTAAGATAGTCACCTCAATCACTCGGCTACCAGACATCCATACTGCTCTATTAGATGACACTATTGCGAGTTGCAATTTACTTTATTTTTTTTAATTCTTTTTTACATGTATTAGACTAGTCCAAGATAGCCACGGTTCAAGTCTATTTGTGATGATTTTGCAACGTCATTCCACTAACCAGGGACGAACGGTATGGAAAGCAACACCAGCGTTGAAAACTCAAATCAAACTGTTTGCCTAGTTCTCCATCTTGTTGCCCAGTTTTCGATGTTGGTGCCTAGTCACCAAGTACAGCCAGCCCAGCCAAGGAGCGTTCTGCTAGCGGCGGTAGGTATCGGGGCGCGAGAAACCCGGCTTGCCGCAGGCAGCGACCCGGATATGCGGGCGACGACGCACGGGTTGCCCGGAACTAGCCCTCTACCAGTACACAGCCTTGGAGACGTCCCAGCAGCAGACCGGGATGATCGGCCGCGGGCGGGTAGTTCATCACTGCATCTCATTTGCCGATACATCTCTCTCTACCGAGGAAAGTTGTGTATTGGCTGATGGCGACCCCGGCACGCCGGCACTGATTCGTCGGCGGTCCCTAAACTCTGAAAGGCGGCCACTGACCCAAGACCTAGTTAAAGCCCGGCGCTATTCTTGCTGTGGCAAGCTCGCCAACATTGATGACGAATGGACAAAGTTGCAAGTTGAGATGGGGCGATTGCGGCCACAAATGTTTTGTGACGAGTATAAAAAAGCACGCCAAAGCCAATTCCATGTAGTCGTGATGATGATGAATCGCATCAACAGAAGCAGCAAAAAAAAAAAAAAAAACAAAAAAAAAAATAAAAAGAAAAAAAAAAAAAAAAAAAAAAAAAAAAAAAAAAAAAAAAAAAAAAAAAAAAAAAAAAAAAAAAAAAAAGAACCAGAATAATGCACGTCAAGACATTGACATGTTTGGCTACCATCGCGGCAGTGACGGCTGCAGACCAAGTGGCCAACTTTATCCTGCCAGAAGTCGCATACCCAGGCTACGGATGCGGCGACACATGCCAAAAGGCAATCAACCAGGCCGTGCCAGCCGACATTGTCACCGTCGGGCTCGACTTTGACAGCGCCTTTTACGCCACGGCGCACAACTTTAGCACGAGCCTGCCGCCCGGCGAGGTGCTCAAGTTTGAGACGCTCAACGCCAACGACCGTCTTGTCAGCTCGGGCACGAGCCTGTTCCGGCTGCAATACACGTCTCGCGACCTCGACGGGACCATTGTGCCGGCGACGGCGTTTGTGGCCCTGCCGCAAGCCAGTAACGTTGGGCAGCAGCAGCAGCAGCAGCAGCAGCAGCAGCAGCAGCAGCAGCAGCAGTTGCCTGTCGTGGCATGGGCGCACGGCACTATTGGCCTCTTTGCGGGCTGCGCGCCGTCCAACGGGCCCAACATGTATGACTACGGCACGTGGCAGCCGCTGGTGCAGCGCGGCTACGCCGTCGTGGCGACCGACTACGCGGGGCTCGGCAACAACTACACCAGCCACAAGTACCTCTCGCACCGCGCGCACATCAACGACGTGTACTACTCGGTCCGTGCCGCCCGGCGCGTGCTCGGACGCGTCCTGGCCGACGAGTGGATGGCCGCCGGCCACTCGCAGGGCGGCGGCGCCGCCTGGAAGCTCGCCGAGAGCGCCCTTGTCCAGAACGACACGGGCTACCGGGGCACCGTGGCTATCGCGCCGGCCACGTACGTCGTCGACATGTTCTTTGACAACCTCGGCAAGAACATTCCCGCGCTGCTCGGCTACTTTACCTACTTCCCCTTTGCGCTGCAGCGCGCCGTGCCGTCGTCGCTCAACAGCAGCAGCAGCAGCGGCTTCGCGGCGCTCGACATGCAGAAGCGGCTGCACCTGGCCGAGCGCATGCAAGTGTGCATCGGCGGCATGTTTGCCATGGTCGCCGGCCTCAACACGTCGCAGATTGTCGACCCGGCGCAGCTCGCAAGGAGCCGGCCCGCGATGCTCGCGTGGCAGGGGAACAATAGCGCGGCGCAGGGGCACAGGTCCCCGGCGCCGGTCCTGGTGGTCCAGGGCGAGGCCGACACGACGGTGCTGATGAACACGACGCGGCACGCGTGGAAGCGGTCCTGCGAGGCCGGCAACGAGGTCCATCTGCGACTGTACGCCGGCCAGGAGCACTCGGCCACGACGGAGGCGGCCGCGCCCGAGTGGGTGGGCTGGATTGATGAGCGCTTCTACGGCGGCACGGCGCAGCAGGCTGGCCAGAACTGCACGGAAAAGGTCCGCGACCTGTTTGCGGGTAGCGATACTAAAGCGGCGCCAGAGGAGTAATTTAGTGCCTTGGTCTCGTTTATTTATAGAGTTGTCTCCCGATATTGTTTGTCGATAACCAGGGTCTGGGGTCTCAGCTGGGTGGGTGGCTGGATCGGCTTGGCAGGATCGGCTTGGCGACAACGCCCATCTTCTTATCATGTACTGTCGATCCTTTGATAAAACATCATCTTATCATTCAAATCACATTAATAGATGCTCCCTCTCCGGCTTTACTGCCGGCCTTTGCTCTTTCGGTTGGCGTCAGCCTTGTCAATACGAGTGCCCTCATTTCCGCCCTCATTTCCGCCCTCATTTCCGCGGCATCCCGAGATGCTGGTAAAATGAATAGACGCAAAAGCTGCGAAATCGAGGCAGCAGTGTAGACACATACGGGCAGCTATAAGCAGCAGCAGTGGAGACGTATTTCCCCTTTCATGTACGATAACCAATTGCGGTGATGGAGGACAACCATACCTAGAATAGCAACAAGTGAATCAATAATACAACCAATAGCCTCCCGATTGGATCCGCCCTAGCTATCAGAACTAGGTTATACATAACTTATTGTGTAACCACTATCGAGTTAATTAAGACATTGCTAAAGCACGTGACGCACACGCCCGTTCATTTGAACATTTCAATCGCAATCCCATCCCGACGAACCTCGACAGAACACTACGAGAGACAAAAGTCGCTTTGTGCTGAAAATGGGCCCAAGGCTCTCGCCAGAATGGGACCTACATCACGGCAACCCATACTCATGGCCGACGCGCAAGAAATGGACCGTCGTGTCCACCGCCTGCATGGTCACTTTTATAGTCGGCCTCAACGCAACATCCATCACCACTGCCGCCGACGTCATTTCTGCTGAATTCGGCCTCGGCAACGACATTTTTGAATACAACTTCTTTGCCATCACGGCTTGGAATGCGGCCGCCGCGTTTATTCCCCTAGCGACGCTGCCACTAATGGACACGTACGGCGTGCGAAGGGTCTATCTGGCAAGTATAACATTTGCCATGTTTGATGTGGTATTTTTTTTTTTTTTTTTGCTAATGGAAACACAGACGTGCCATGTACTGTTTACGATATTTCTCATTCCACAGGCGCTGGCTCACAACTTTGCTACATTGGTCGTTTGCCGCGCCATTGCCGGCGCCACGGGCGGCACGCTGCAGAGCGCCGCCGACGCCATTGCCGCCAACATGTTTCCGCATATCCACGAGCGCGCGCTGCCACTCACCTGCTACGTATTTTCGTTGGTCTTTGGCGTCACCATGGGTCCCGTGCTGGGTGCCCTGGTTGAGCCTCTTGACTGGCGCTGGTGAGTTTCCCCTCCCCCTCCCCGCCTCGCTGTCATCTTCTTCATCCCATTCCAACAAAAAGATTTGGCAGGGTATTCTGGATTCAGCTTATAGTCTGCGGTGCATTATTTCCCGCCGTCGTGCTCTTCTTAAAAGAAACACGAGGATCCGTCCTCTACGCCAAATACTTTCCCGGCGACTCAAACACCGTCGAGGCGCCGCCAGACGCCAACAAGGCCCTGCACGACTTGTATTCCACCACGACGCGCTCCGCCGTTTTCCTCACCACCGAGCTGCCCATTGCCCTCTTCACGCTCTGGTCCTCGTTTGCCTTTGGCCTCGTCTTCATCTTTACGCAGTCGATCCCGCTCGTCTTCGGCTCCGCCTTTGGCTGGCCGGCATACCAAAGCGGCCTTGTCCAGAGCGCCGTCGGCATCGGCCAGATCCTCGGCTTCGCCGCATGCATGATCCAGCGGCACATTTACCTTTCGAGCGCCCATCGCAACGCCGAGAAGCCGGGCGATCCCGTTCCCGAAGCTATTCTGCAACTGTCCATCCCCGCGACGCCCATTGCCCTCGCGGGGGGGCTGTTCATGTATGGATGGAGCATACACCAGCCGCACTGGATCGTGACGGCGATTGGGCTGGCGCTCGTTGGGTTTGCCAGCATGGTCATTATTAATGCTGCCACTATTTACATTACAGACACGTATTCTGCCTTTGCAGCCAGCGCAATCGCGGCTGTTGCATTTGGTGAAAACGTTTTTGCTGCCTTTTTGCCACTGGCTGCCAAGCCCATGTATGAGAGATTAGACTACGACTGGGCTAGTAGCCTGCTTGGATTTGTCGGCCTTGCTCTTACTCTGGCGCCCCTTTTGCTTCTTGTTCATGGCAAGAAGATTCGCAGTAAAAGTAGGTTCAGACGATAAAAGCTGACATCAAGTGGCACATGGTGGAGTGTATTTATAGTATAGCATAGCTTGTAATAGCCATGCATGTAACAAAAGTAAATAATACAACTAAAATGTATAATGTAAATAATATGTAATATGTAACAAATGTAACTAAAATGTAAAATGTAAAATGTAAAATGTATCAAATGTAGATGATGAGTGTACAAAGTCTAGAGCTTTGCCATGGTAAACTCTAATATATATATGAAAATGCCATTTTAAAACAACAAAAAGAAAACGCATTTCAAACAGTCAACACGAAAACATTCAAACTCAACTCTTCTCCTCCTCCCCCGTCTTTTCAATCTGCTTTGTCACCTCGGAAACTGAACCCTTTTTAGCATCCTCCTTGTTATTCTTCAGGCTATTCTTCTTCGGCACCCGCGCAAGCCAATAAATAAACAGTGCAGCGGCAATGTTAAAGACGACATAGACCCATAGGATCCCAAAGTTGCGCCATCTGTCCTTGTAGTAGCTGTTCACGCCGGCAAGATATGTATTTGTATCTGAAATCGTGCAGAATTGGCAGTCTTTGGTGGCATTCTCGTCGAGCAAGTGCCCGCCGACCTTGGCAATGTAGGATCCCAGGTACTCCTGGCAAGTGCCCCCGAGTGGCTGCAGAGTGACGATTTCATTGTCGGCACAGACGACATCCGTATTGGCTACGGCAACAGCCAGCATGCCCGATATCATGTATCGAAAAGGCGAAACTGTAAGCATCCAGTGCCAAAAGCCAGGAAGACTGTTCTCGTTGGCAAGGACACCACAGAAGATGAGGCAAAGTGTAAACATGAGATTGGCAATGTTACCACCAGCTTCCGCCGTTTCAAAGCCAGCAATAATCATGGTAGAAAAGGTACCCGTGAAAAGAAGAAACATGAGCAGATAGAGAAACATGAGGGCACCACGCTCCGTGACCTGACCGTCAGGTTCGGCGTTGCGGTACAGACCGACCGGGTAGTACCAGGCAAAGTACATGATGACCGCCATGAGGGAGTTCCAAGGGAGTTCCACAATGATCTGGGCGAGCATAAAGACCTTCCAGGAGTAGACCTTGGACGGGCGCTCACGCACTTCGTAGAGAGACCGCTGAATCACGAATTGCGGCATAGACTGTTGAACGATTTGTCCAAAGACGGTAAGAAGCTGGAAGATGGCAAACATTTGGTTCTGCAAGCCTTGAACACTGTTGGGGGCTCGGAAAAAGACAAACCCAACGAAAAGGGCCACAAGCGTACAAAGAGCCGTCTTGGAATAAATGTAGACGGGCATGCGCCAGTACTGCTGGAAAACACGGTGAAGGCACTCTTTCAATTGAACCGAGTATGGGGCGGCGAATTCGCGGTAGCTGTTGGGGTCTTCGTTGACCGGCGACGATCCAGCGACAGCTTCGGCTTCCTGCAGCTTCTCGACCTTGATGTTTTCCAGTTCTTGCTGCACCTCGCTGTATTCGGGGCTGTTGCGCCAGGTCTGGAACCAATCGAGGTCGGTTTGCGAGCCGGGAGCAGCACCAATCACCTCGAGCATCCATTCGGCAGGGTTGGCTGCTTCGGGGCATTCTTTCTTGCTGTAGCGCGTAAAGTAGTCGGTCATGGTCTTTGAGCTTTCGCCAATTTCGCCAAAATACACAGTCCTGCCACCCTTGGCCAGGAACAAAAGACGATCGAAACGTTGAAAGAGCATGGCGGACGGCTGGTGGATAGTACATAGGATAGCTTGGCCGGCCTTTGTAAGTTTCTCCAGCAGGTCCAAGATGGCCCAAGAAGTTTGCGAGTCAAGACCAGACGTGGGCTCATCAACAAAGAGCAACAGCGGCGGTTTGGCAGCGAGTTCAACACCAATTGTAAGGCGCTTTCGCTGTTCAACGTTGAGACCCTCACCAGGTACACCGACAACAGCGTCAGCATACTCATCCATTTCCAGCAGCTTAATGACTTCGCTGACATACGCCACCTTTTCGGCTCTGGGCACGTGGGCAGGCTGGCGGAGAACAGCGGAAAAGATGAGGGCTTCGCGGACTGTCGTTGTCTGGAGATGGAGATCCTGTTGCTGCACATAACCGGTCTTGCGCTGGAAAGATGTATCGCGAGGTCGGCCATCGACAAACATTTCACCAGTCAGGACACCAACATTGACACGGTCAGCCAAGCAATCCAGCAGTGTCGTCTTGCCTGCGCCAGAGACACCCATCAACGCGGTGAGCGTGCCGGGCTTGACCCAGCCGTCAACGTGGTCCAGAATTCGGCGTGTTTCGCTCTTGATCTTGACATCGTAGCAAACGTCGTGCCATTGGAACACAGAGGTCTGCTTCTGGAGCAGACCACCATCCTGGCCTCGGCTCAGCTCAGCTGTAACGACAGGGCCAATGTTTGCCATGGCCGCCTCAGGGTCGTGCTTCTTCTCGGCAGTCTCGGCAGCCACCGACTTATGGCCCCGACGGTACACGAGAACCTCGCCCTTTGACTTCTTCTCAGAGACGAATTCGGCGGCAATCATGTAACAAGTAAGGAAGAAGAAGATGAACGCGATGACAATACCAAAATTGCGCCATCGGTGCTCCCATTTATAGCCAAAAGCCATTTGGGCATAACGGTCACCGTTGACACTGGTACGGCCCTGAATAGCGCCGATGGTGCTGCAGACGCGATGATCTCCAGTAATATTCTCATAGCCAGCAACAGCTGGGTTGGGAACAAAATCGGTGCATGGGAACTCTTGGCTGTGGAACTCGTTGACGAGAAGCGCTTCGAAAGCATAGGACAGCGGGTTGATATGGCCTATCCATCGGCACCATCCGAGCATATATCTCGTTGGCAGAACAAAGCCGGTAAAGATGACCAATGCGAGAATAAGAACGGCGGCAGGAACAAGCGCTTGGAACAATGTCCGAGTCGCAGAACCAATCGTACGAAAGATCATAGACATGACCAGGACTGTGGCGTATGAAATGAGCAGGAAGAAGAAAAAGTGCCCTGGCTCACGCCGCAGGTTTGTCATGAAGTAGATGACCAGGTTAAAGATGACACCATTGGCAAGTTTATATGGCAAATCGCAAATCATGGACGAAACGGCCTCGGCAGACGGATGATAGAAAGCGTAGCGCGAATGCTTCTCCACGATGGGACGCTGAGCATAAAGTGTCAGAATCTCCAGCGCACTGGCAAAGGCGTTCATAAGACAGGCGAAAAACAAAAGGGAGCCGCGTTGGAAGAAGCTAGAAGAATTCTTCTTGAGGTTGTAGAAGACGGAGCCAATGATGAGGGCCATTATGAAGTTTCCGACCAGCATGCCAACGGTCAGACTGGGGTCGCCGGTGAGACGCTTCCAGCCACGCCAGAGGCAAAGCTGAATTTGTTGAGTGTACGACAGTGTAAAGGGAGATTTTTGGCGCTGACCCTTGGCTTGCTGAGCCTGCTTGTGTGCACGGAAGACCTTGGCATCGGCACCGTCAATGGGATGGCTTGTCTTGTATTCCTCGATTTCGGCCTGCAGAGCCTTGTAGTTGGCGCTGTTCCTCCAGGCAGTGGCAAACTCGTCGGGCGTGCGGGGAGTGCGCCCTTGGAATCCAGGGCGGATGATTCGCTCGAGTGACGAGGTCATGGAAGTCAAAAAGTCGGGCGTGGTCTGACGGGCTGGACACTCGAAGCCAAGATCAATAAAGTATTGCTTGGCGGCATTGGCGTGGCCAAAGAAGATCTGACGGCCTTCGTAGAGAACGCAGGCCTTGTCAAACAAATCGTACGCGGTCTGAGGGGATTGGTAAATCGAGACGCAGGCTGTGCTGCTAAAGAGCTCGGTCTGAAGACGGAGTGTTTTGCAAAACTCAATGGCGTTGGCCGAGTCCAGACCGCGAGTCGAGTTGTCCCAGCACTGGAGGGGTGCACCGGACAGGGCGGCCTCGGCGATTGTCACACGCTTTCGTTCACCACCAGAAACACCACGGACATATTCGTTGCCGACTTTGGTGTTGACTGTGTGTGAAATGCCAAACATGGCCATGACGACTTCACGAAGATGGTTTGCGAATTCATTTCGATTTAAGCCCTGGGGCAGTTGGCGCGGTTGACGGGCACGGGCGGCAAATGTGAGGGTATCGCCGACCGACAGTTGGGGGAAGTGGACGTCAACTTCGGCAGTGTAAATGGCTTCTCCGCGATGGTGCTTGTGCATCTCCTTGGCTCCGATACCTGTGCAAATGATCCACTGTTAGTTTCGGGCTTTATCTTTATTCGTTGGGGGGGGGGGGGGCGGGGGTGGGGGGGGGGGGGGGGGGGGGGGGGGGCGTGTCCATCTGCGACAATGTCGCGCTGCCCAGTAATGAACCAGTCGCAGCGCACCGGGCGAGGCTACGACCCTCAAGGTCTCACTTGATCTGGAACACCAAGGCTAGAGGAAAACAAGACCGGCAGCTGGTTGCGCACCCACGTGGCACCGTCGCAAAGAGGAAGGAGACGCAGCAAACTCACCTTGATAGTTGAGATAGGAGTCGTCATTCACGTAGATGCCATTCATCTCGCCAGAGATGGCCTTCAACAAGGTGGAACAGCCAGAACCGGGCGGGCCAAGGACGACTACCATTTCGCCGCGGCGAACGATGCCATCAAAGTTGCGAAGAATATCGATGCGCTGCTTGTTGTTGGTAACTAGATTGCGAATGCTGCCCATGGCAGAGAGCCAGACATTGGCAACATCCTTTTGATAGTCGGCGGCAGTACCGAAGCCATGGACGTTGAGGTTCTGGAAGCAGACACCGGCTGTGCGAAAGGCGGAGCCCTCGTGCGAGACGAGCTCGACAATGGCCTTTGCCCACTCGCGACCGGAGAAGTTGGGCGAGGCGGGATTCAGAGGCGAGTCGGGGCCGGCCAAGAAGGGATTGTCGCCGACGGCACCCGAGGCACGGGAGTAGCTTCGCGCAAGAGCTTGGACAACAGAGGTGCGACGGTTCATCTCGGTGGTGTCATCATAGTCAGCCTTGCCGACGGTTTCGGCAGGCGAGCTGCCATCTTGCGCGTCGTCTTCGGTGGAAATGTCGTGGTTTTCGACGTCGTCTGGGTTGTAATGCGGACTCGTGTTGGCGACACCATACTTTGCAGCAGTGGCGTCATTGCTGCCCGTCATTCCATACACGAAAGACATGATGGACTTGGATTGACGCGGCGCAAAAGCGCGACGGCCAAAGCAGGTGTGTGTATTGTTGCTTGCGGTAGGAGAAATGCGCCGGCAGTAGAAAGAGGTTGCAAAGAGTTCAGCTTCGATGTGTACAAACGCAGCGGGCTGCTATCGCGGTTGAGCTTGTTTGCCCGAGTGAAAAGCTGGCGGGGCAACGAACGATATGAAGAAGAAACGAAATAGCTCGCAAAAGAACAGCAGCCGACAAGTTTATTAAAGTCGACGAGCATCCGAAACCCGAAACGCTGGTCAGCAACGGGTGGATCAATTCCGACCAAATTATGGCCTAAAAAGAAAATAAGAAGGCCGAGATGCGGGGTCTCGGAGCAAGACAGCGGGCGAGAAGGAGCTTCAACAGGCGAGACAGAGCTTCAGCACGCGAGCCTTGGAGCCTCAAGGCTTTCTTGGCCAGTATCAGCTCGTATCGATACTTGGACTAGGTAGGCAAGTTACTTGACATCTGATGGCGGGTCCGCCAACGAGTCCAAACAGGTACGCTACGTGTGCAATCTTCAGCGCAGATCTCGCCGCACAACCAAAATGAGATAGTGACATAGTGTGATGGTTTGCGGACTTTGATGGATGTGGAGAAATTCGGGGCGATTGATAGCATGCGACACCGATAAGCCAAATTTCCCTTTTTAATAGTTACTGGAAACTCTATCCACCAGTAGCAGTGCTCGACTACTGATAAATACTGGTACGTTTCCAGGTCAAAAAGTACAAATTTACGAGTACGCGTATAGAAGCGAGTAAGCCCATCCCTCATCCCGTCTTTTATCCACACAGCCCAGCCTTATTTGGGAGATTCTGGAGAAAAAAGAAAATGGTGCCACAAACTTGCTCAGTCCAACGTTGGACGGGCATAAACGGGCTAGCTAATAATAAGCCCTTTTCAGCTGGTTCCCTATTGTATACAGTATGTGCGAGGGACAATCGCAAAAGGGCGAACTGGGCGGCGCTGCCGATGCAGAGTCAAGACATGCACAAGGCAGAGACAATGTGGCGTAGCGGGCGCACCCCAACTAGTTAACCGAACAACCTATTATACCCGGTACAACAATGGCTCCCGGCGTCAACGCCCGTCATCCGAGACAAAAGATAGCCGCTCCATCAACAAATGTCACCCACTTATTAAGTTATTACTACTCAAGTAACTAGGTATCGACTTGGCTACAACTACAAGGCATGTCCCGGAATACGCGGCAAGAAAAGGCCAGCCTGTCGCCTTGTGATAACTCCCTCCTCCACTGACCTTGTCCGTATTCTCTCGTCCGTCTTGCTTTTCCGCTGCCCACTTCTACGAGGCTTCGGCGACGACCCCAGTTCGGTGACTCGGTTGCCGCCACCCTTCCCCCCCCATCCGCTCTCGGGCTGACCAAAGAACCCGGCAGCCCGCGCCGCACTTATTCCGGCCATGACACAACTTTTAGGCATTCGCAGCGGAGCCCGGTACTTGGGGCAGCTGGATCCCCCCCCCCCCAAACCTGGGTTGAATATCGCTACACGCCCGTGATTTTTGTTTTGTTTTTTTATTATTATTTTTTTTAAAACTCTGTCATGATCGGCAGCTGTCATCGGATCCGACCTTGAAGAGGAAAAGTCCGCCGCATCGAGGCCCATTTTGGGGGCCTGCAGCGGGCTGACGCAAGAAATATGTATAATGTAGGTAGGTAGGACGAGACCACGACCCTGCCGCATGCCAAGTCTGGGTGCCTGCAAAACTAGCTCAATCCGCGAAAACCATAATTATCGCCACATAAAAAGCATGGCCAACTGTAGAATAAAAAACTTTTCAATAATTGATGGAAATAATGTTGTGTGTCGTACCAGCCAATTTTACACCCGCCATAGTGGTTTGTGAGCTCACTGACTGACCTGTGATTTTTCTACATAGCCGCAAGGCTGTAACTAATAACTACAGATAACTGGTAGTTAATAACAGACCCCGGTTAAGAATTGCACTGCCGCAAAGCTTATCTGGACCCGCGTACTCCGTACGGAGTACAAAAGCTGACTATGAAATAATTTTCTCCGATATTAATTGGCTTACTATTTTCATTGAGCCGCATACTCCGTATACCAGCATCAAACATCCAGTACAGAAACGCAAACCTGGCAATCCAGAAATATTGACAGATTATCAAAATCAAATATAATAAAACAGTAGGCTTTTCGTGCTTTATAATTGAATTCTCCTAGAAAACGCGAGGCGAATGGCATCATAGTCTACGCAAACATCATCAATAGCGTGCCATCGCCACACCTTATTACAATGCTGTGTATCTTGACAACTACCATGTCCGCGGAAAACCATCTCACAAATGTCAAATTTCGAAGCATTATTAAATTAGACCGTCCGCCATGCACCCGTGTCTATGCGGTCGCCCGCAAATCACCGCTAGGATCCTGGTGCATGGCACACTGCCTATTGCTTCGAAATTGTAGTGCTGATATCACTACCATGTTTACATTCCCAACAGTGGTTGCAAATGGGCTGTAACCCTGATTTCTTGACAATCCATCAAGCGACGAGACTCGTGATTGCCTACTTCAAAATCGGCAACATGCCTTGCGTACGGGTACAAAACTGTACCCCGATTGCCAATCATGGACATGTGCATCCGATACCCATCTCGGCATCTTGACCATGCCAGTGTCTACCGTATCCCTCGTCTCCGTTCTAGCGGCCATTGCCAACCTGGCTTCCGCTCAAGTCGTCGACGACTCTCAATGCGATTGCTACGTAACCGACGGTCGTTTTCCAACCTACTACCAGCACCACGGGTTCTGGGACTTTCGCTCCCTGTCGCGCTGCGCCGGCGTACCCCGTGTCATCCAAGATGTTCACGGGAACCTACACGCCAATGTTACGTGCTCCCTGTTTGACTGGAGCGACCCGTTTACCGAGTTCTGGACCCCTCAGCACTGGACCAACACCGACAAGACGTTTCCCATGATTGTGACGTACAACAACCTGTACATTGAGCACAACCCGGCCGGCCGCCGCCACCACAGCGACGACACCTTTCTGACGATGCGCACCTCGCGCCTGCCCGGCTTCCAGACCGCCGCCGAGCTCCAGTCCGTCCACAAGGTCGACCACGCTTCCGTCCGTATGCTCGCCCGCAGCCACGGCTCGCCCGGCGCGTGCACCTCCGTCTTTACCTACCGGGGCGCCGACCGCCTCCGCGACGTGCAGGAGAGCGACGTCGAGATGCTGACGCGCGAGCCGGCCGCCACGGCGATCCACTACACCAACCAGCCCTCGTATCTCGAGGACGGCACCACCGTCGCGGGCGCCTCGCACGCGGCCACGCTGCCCAACGGCCGCTGCTGGTCCGACTGGATCACGCACCGCCTCGACTGGACGCCGGGCCGCACCACGTTTAGCGTCGACGGCGTCGAGAGCCATACGCAGACGTTCCAGGCGCCGCGCGACCCCAGCTTGGTTTTGCTCAATGCGTGGAGCGATGGCGGACTATGGACGGGCCAGATGCCCAAAGGCGGCGAGGCCTTCCAGAATGTGCAGTGGATTGAGATGCTCTATAATCTTTTGCCAGCGGGGGCGCAGTGCAACAGAACATGCAGCATTGACAAGTCGCCCCAGGTCGGCAAGCCCGTACGTGTTTAGGACATGCGACGGGCACCGATGGTTCAAGTTGATGCTACGTTGGAAGTTGGTACCATCTCTTCGTACATACAGAAATCGTATGTATTCAACATTGGTATATTCAACATTGGTGCATTTACTGTTCGTCCAAAGCGTGGCATCTGTCGAAATTACCAAGTCTCCGGTCCAAATGTGCCATTCTTTGGCACCATTTCGAGTATCGCAGCGTAAGAGGCATCAAGGGTATCTGCTACGGCGACGTTACCCCACCACTGTGGAATTGAAACTCCCGGTAATGTTATGGCAAAGAATATAATGACGGTGCTCAGGATCAAGCCTGCGTCGAGAGCTGATGCTGTAATGTAGTTGTAGGTCGACCACCAACCGTTGAAGCGGTTGTGAATCCATTTGTTGAATACGAGGCCGACAATAGCCCAAGAAGAAAAACTGAGCGGCGTGGCCGGCGGAAGCCAGGCCATTGACCCAAACATGATGGGCGCGTTGAAATGGCGAAAGAACTTGATGCCTGCCCTATTGACGAGGAGGTAAAAGACGACGGGGAGCGCGGCGCCGCCGAGCCAGAACCAGTTAAAATGGCTGTACATGCCGCCGACGCCAAACATGCGCCGCGGGCCAATGACGCCCCATACGATGCTGGAGGAGAAGAATGCGCGGCCGTTGGGGCACGTAAAGTGGTCCTTTTGCCTATTGTCACAAGCGTTTTCAATGTTCCCGAGCGTCCAGTTCATGACGGCAATCTGCACAAACACGGCCCAGATGGTGGGAATGACCTGGCACCAAAAAGTCACCTTAGGAGGGATCTTCATGTAGTGACCAAGTTTCAAATCACTCGAGTACGTCTGCGCCTGGCCGAGAGTAATGACGCTAAATACTTTGAACATCATGACTCCAATCGGCCTGCCCGGAATCATGAAGCCTGCCAAGAAAGCAGAGAGAACATTCAAGCTGATGACAATGTTGGACACGGCCAGAATCATGGAGCTGGGGATCATAAAGATCAGCGCTAGGAAAAGTGAGACCAAGAATGCCCACCATGGGAGCTGTGAATCGTACGCCAACGTGGTGGCCAAGCCCAACGCGAGCGAGACCAAGAAGAGCGCCCCGTACCACCAATCTGGGGCCTCTTCATATCTTTTCATGAGCTTCAGGTGAACATCTGGCTGCTGATTGCGCGACGAGCGGAACCGATGCCAGATTTCCTTGCCATGGAACAGACCCGTATGCACAAGGGTAGAAATAAGTGCCGCAAAGGACAGGCCATAGTTGAGCGCCAGCGCAGGTGTCAGGAACAAGGGCGAGTACTCTTTGTAGTTCTTGTCGTCAAAGGTGAAGCCGGGGCCGAGAATCTTGTTGACCTGGTAGGCTTGCTGGGTATTGTCGTACACTTGCGACGTGACCATGGGCAGATATTTAGACCATAGCGCCCCGCTGTAGGTGATGCCAATGATGGGCAGGACCATGAAGCAAAATAGGCCGACTAGCGTGTTGACATGAGAGAGCGTCGGCGCGAGAAGCGGGTTGCCGAGGTACGCAGTGACATAGGTCCAGTCGAACGTGATGGGAAGCAGAGACAGCCCAGAATAGCCTCCAAATAGCTGGTTGACGACGACGTTATCGGGCCTGATCCATGTTGGGAATGAAAAGACGGCCAGTCCCTGAAAGATGACGGCAGGAAACCAGTAGTACACAAACATGCCCAAACCCGCCAAGCAAAACCAACTGTATCTGCTAATCTGCCAGCCATTCGCGTCTGCCGCCGCCTTACTGCCCCGATCGTGGAGCGCGTAAAAGAGCGTGGTGCTGGAAAATTGCGCCGGCCACAGCATCGCCGCCGGCCAGACGAGGAAGCGGCGAAAGACGCCCGCAAACGAGATGCCAATGAGCTGCGAGCTCAGGGTGAAGAGCAGCGAGAAGCCCCAACCAAGGTTCTTGTCGTAAAACGGCTTCCCCTGCAGCGCGAGCAGCGCATCCGTGCTGTAGGCGTAGCCAAACGAGACATTGGCCATTAGGGTGATGACGGTGTGCTCCTTGATGGTGAACGGGCCCGTATTGAAGGTCCACTCGACGCCAAAGGTCCGGAACTTGCGCATCGGCACCGTCCGCGCCCAGAAGCAGCCAACCGGGTAGACGAGGAGCTGGATGATGATGGCCTGAAAGGCGATCGCGGGGCTCCTAATATCCTCGGCAGAACGGGGCCGTTGTCAGCAAGAGGTCCTCGTTGCGCCGCGCTGCAGCGGGACAAAAATCGTGCTCGTACCTCATGCTCAGAAACATGTTGAGGCCCGCGCCAATGGTGACGAAAATCATGCCCAGGATCCAGGCGCGGAGCGTGTTGGCGACCTCGCCGCCGTCGGTGTTGCGGACCGCCGCGCGCACTTCCTCGTACGGCGAGTTGTCGCTCAGGAGCGCATCCGTCTCGGCGATTGCCCTGGCGTGGTTGTGGGCGAGCGCATCGTGGACGGCGACGAGCTTCTCGGGTGGCAGGTTCGGGTCGTTTCGGTGGTTCTGCTCAAAGCCGCGCGAGTCGTCGTCGCGCGCTTGTGGGATTTCCGATGATGATGATGATGATGATGATGATGACGATGGTGATGCCGACGACGCCTCGATTGATGAAGAATCTTGGTCACGGGCGGTGCCCATGGCCGCCACCTTTTCGGAAATGGCTTGCGAGTTCATATTCCCGGTGGTGCGCTGGCGCCCCCCTGACTAGACCAGCTGATCGGACGGAAAATGGGCTCGCTGCCGGAAAGAAGCGACTTGTCCTTGGCTAGTAACAAGGCTGAAGCCGCATGATCGCTACACAATCTCGTCTTGCCCTTCCACGGGACAGGACAGGCCAGAGTATTTAACCAGACACTGCCGAGTGCCGGCACAAGTGCTGACTGCCCCCATGAGTGGGGGGCAAATAAGAGCCGTAACTAATAACGGATTACAAAAACTGGCACATCCATGACACCCAAGGGAGCTTGATGGGCCCCAGGCTAGCTACGCACCTATAAGTTACATAGATTGGGCGAACATGGCGAGTTAGTTGGTGGCCTGGTGGTACGAAGTGCGGATGCCCTCCACTGTGGAGAGAGCCTTGTTTGAGCTGTGGTCAGAGATAACCTGTCCCCAAGTTGACCTGTCCCAGTTTGATTCTGCCGATGTTTCCCCGATAGCAGGCTTATACTGTGATAAGCTAGTTTAGTTAGTAGTTAGTTACCTAGGTTAGTAGTTAAGTTAGTAGTTAGTGGTTAAGTTAGTGGTTAAGTTAGTGGTTAGGTGTTCGAGTTAGTGGTTATTATTTAGGTTTACTATTAGTAGTATATTTAGTGGTTAGTGGTTAGTATTTGTGTTAGTGATATGTACTGGTATAAGCATCATCCTAGGGAAACATCGGCAGAATCAAACTGGGACAGGTCAACTTGGTGGATCTGGGACAGGTTATGTGTAACCACCCCGGCCGGCGGGCAACGCAACGGCCTGCTTGTCTACCTATTCGTTAAACAGACTGGGCGGGGTCTTCTCGGTCATATACATTGTTGACATCGTTGCCCGTGCAGGCCGTTTTGGCATGACCGCCTCCATGAAACTTTGCCTTCGGCTCACCCTAGCGCTTCTCAGTCGCCCCAGATCCTCGTGCTCAAGCTCCGCGTCGACCGACCCGTCATGTTCAGTAGAGTCGAGATACAGCAGAGCAAGTACTGGCCCTTGCTTGTTTCCCTCACCACTACGGGAGCTCAAAAACTCGTAGCGGACACCAATCTTGCCAATTTCCCTCATGACCTCACCGGCCGTCCACAATCGAGGTTTGGTGTTTTCATTATTGGGGTGTAGGGAGTAGCCTCCTGGTCCGCTGGCCCCGTTAGGAATGTGGAAAGTCAAGTCAATGCGAAAGAAGGCGTACGCAGCGACTGTCAATATTTCCAGCATGAAGCCCGTTGCGTAGAATGCACCTTTGGTAAACAACGGAGACATGGCCTCGACGCCGGCAGGATTCGATATTGCTGCCAGCTTGGCAGCGGCCCCAACCGCCAGTGTAGTCGCACTGAAAACGAGCAGGCTTCCTTTGCGGGATAAACTACCAACGCCGAACTCCTCGGGTGATGGAGGCGCCGTCGCGCTCGCGAGGAAAACCCACAAGAGGGGCATGACAACCAGCATCATGTTCCAGGACGCACCGAATCTTAGCACCCCCTCAGCAGATTGTAACTGGATAGGCTTTCCGACGCTGAAGAAGCTGATGGACGTGGCAATAATGTTCATGACTATGACGGCCGGGACGGAGAAGATCAAGAACAGAGACAAGTAGCTGAAGGCGGGTCGCCAGCCAAAAGCAGGGTGCATGGAGCGCACGAGGCGCTGTGCGAGGAATAAGTTGACAGTGAAGATGACAGCGGCGCTGAGACGCGTTAGCAAGTGCCTACAAGATGCAACGAAAGAGTACTTACCCGCCGTTCTGGAATATTGTTGCCGCCAAAACGACACCACGTGGACTAGAAAACGCCCAGACGATGCGGAAGATGCAGGTCATGACCCGGACCATGCAAAAGTCAAACATGAGGTCCGATAGAAGAAATTTGTGGCCACGTTTGGCATTAGCTCGGAAGATGGAAATGTGTGTAAAAGCACCCAGACCAAAGAGGATGAGGAATATCGCCGTGATAAGTACATCATCCTCGGCCGTCGGAATGCCTCCCGGGAATGGCCCTTTAGCAGGGTCTGTGTCTGTGCTCTGTTTCTGGGCGACTGTGGCCGCGTCCACCTCACCAGCTTGATGTCTGGCGTTTTCTGCCTCAGTATCTGCAGTCACTGCAGCAGCCTCGGCCGTAGCCGTGGCTTTGATGGTAGGAGTCGCTCTCGCGCCTGCACTTGCTATGTCTGCTGCACTCGTGGCCAGGCATATGAGTGCTGCCGCACTTGTCATTTTTATCGTTGGTGAGACTGTTATCTGCAGCCTCGTAGAGGTATCCAGTAGGGCATCCGATGTGGTGGTGGCTCGGAGGTCGAGCCGATTGATAATGGTAAGAGGCGTGACGGATGACGTGGCCGCAATATTCGTCAGGAAAGCGTTGACAACTGAGTCGACGGGGAAACACATGAACGAATCAGTTTGGGCGGAGGCTGAGGCTGAGAATGATACCGAGTTGGCCAGATTTTGCGAGGAAATACCAGTTGCATCACTGATTAACGGAGCCATGTTGCTGAGTGTTGTGCTCTGTGTTGGAAGACGAACAAACAGCTCATGGGCGCGTCACGGCGAAATCGATCGCTTTCGTCCCGATCAACAGGAGAGAAATCGACAATTGAAGTACTCTCAACGGAAAGTTAGGATATGGTAAAGGGACTGTGAGATCTTGTGTATAGATGTGCAACTTTGATCAGCATCGCAGCCGCTTTTAGAGGCCTATATGCAATAAGTAATGGACTACACGGATGATAGACGAGTGGCATTGCCTCGGTCCCTGCCTCGCGCCCAGGAAATTCGGGTGAACGGCCAGCCGTTTTGCAGCCCCTGTATTTCGGAAGCAACACACTTCAAGTCTGGGCAACTCATCGGCAGCAGGAGCTATGGCACCATGTTATGATGACTCGCGTTCGATCAAGGTCGAGACTGGTTTCGCATGCCGCTTGGAGCCAAACCCCTAGGGAAGTGCTACTGAGCGCATGCTCCGCGAAACACTGTCAGTATTCTTTTAGTGACTGAGCGTAGAAAAGATTGTAGGAGAGTGGGTATGTTTATCCGTTTGACGTTACAGGTTTCTACTCAATTGTTTTATGGGAAACTCCATAAGCGGTGAAGACGTTACACGTTGTACTAAGCGCCGCCTAGGATTTGCCGGCCTTGCCAGAGACATAACTACTGTTCGGCGCGTATACACTAGTTCTCTGGACCTTTTTCTAATGACCGTTCCTCATACCTTTCTAATATACGGCCGTTTATATACATATATTAGTACAGCTATATTAACTACGTAATGTTGGGAATGCATATTCTGCTTTCTACCGTGTAATAAATTGCCGTGTATACCGTTCCAAAGGTATAACCATAGCCGCTTTGGTGCACAAGATCTGTCTTGTCATATAAGTCCGTTCAGCAACTCTGACAAATAACTCGGACATTTTGTCGATAGAGGGTGGAGATGTGCCTGAAACAAAGCGAATTCGGATAATAACGTTATAGCAACTATGAAATGCGCAGCGAGGCTTTTTGGGGTTACTCCGGAGCCGAGCTCTACGGTTACGAGTCAAGTCAAGCCAAGTCATATCGTCCCGGCATCTGATTATCAGGTTTTCCCGGCGTGTTGTGGATGAAAAGAGTCCACTTGTCATCGGCCGGCTTGAACGGCTCGATGCGAGTTATTGATTGCTCAACTTGACGTCGGGAGCGGTATGTAGAAAATGACCGTCTCACTCACATCAAGTATATAAGAATGGCATTATCTGCCTGTCTGTAGTCATACCTGTTTCTATTCAGTTTACTTTCCTAAAAGAGCTTCAGACCTCTAATACCAAATAATAAACCCAAATACGAAAATAGCCCAAACAGCAACCCGCCACAATGATCTCTACTGGTTTCCACGACGCGGGCAAGACAGCTGAGCTGTTGGTCTTTGGAGACCTCACAGCCAGCTTCGAGGAAGAGCTTCGACGCTTGCTCCATATTAGAGGAAATGAGGCCATAACGTCTTTCTTTGAGCGTGTGGCCTTTGGCCTTCGACAGGAGCTGGGTCGGCAGCCATCGGCCATACAAAACATGTTCCCCCGCTTCACGACTCTCATCGATATGGTGGCTGGGTTTGGAGACAAAATGGAGGGAGCACCAGTCATGCAGTTTTGTCTCATGACTATCTGCCAGTTGACCAGGTTTATCCAGTAAGTCTTACGACCTTGCACTATATTGGGTCACGGTAATAATACTTAATTTCCTAGCTTTGCTACCGGGAGGCCGTTTCCATCACCTGAGAACAGCTATTTACTTGGCATTTGCACCGGATCGTTTGCTGCTTCTGCCATTTGCGTCTCTCAGTCTGTACCCGAGCTTGTGGTTGCTGGAGTAGAGGCTACCATTGTCGCTTTCCAAACAGCGCTTCGCTCATTCCTACAAAGAGGCTTGATCACTACGGCAGGAAATAGGCCTTGGTCTGCCGTGGTATCCCGCGATAAGCCAGTCGATAAGCTGATCGAACAATTTACGGAAGACAATGTTTGTTCCTCACCTCATTTTTCATAGGCAAGGCGAATGACAATGCTAACTTTCTAGAAGCCCTACCATAGCAAGCTATCTAATCTCTATATAAGCGCTACAACACCATTCAACGCTACCGTCAGCGGGCCACCCGACGTATTGAACGATTTCCTTGCGCGAAATAACCTCCCGCTACATCGACTGCCCATCCAGTCGCCGTTTCATGGTTCCCACATCTTCAATGAAGCTGATGTTGAATCTGTGCTGACGGGCTTCCCGGAGGCTGAATTCCAGGAGTACAAACCTCGAATTCCCATCTTTTCAGGTTCTACGGGAGAGGTGATTCAAGCAACCGACTTCAAAAGTCTGTTGAAAATGGCCAGCACCAGTGTATTACGAGAGAGGGTTGAATGGGAAGAGATTCTCACCACTCTCTCTACGACTTTGGGCAAACAGAAACAGGGTAAATGCACTGTCTACCCATTCTACCACAATAGCATCTCGCTCTTGTCTTCATACTTGGCTCATGAAGCAAGAATAGAGGTAGCCGTGCAGAACATGATAGGGCTTCCTACGCAGCAACCGACCAGGCCTACAGGACGATTTGACCAAACCAAGATCGCCGTGATAGGCTACTCCGGTCGATTCCCTGAGGCCGCGTCCAACGACGAGTTTTGGCATCTTCTCCGGTCTGGTCGAGACGTTCATCGCAACATACCCGAGGATCGATTCAACTGGGAAACATACTATGATCCAACGGGGAAGAAAAGAAATACGAGCAAGGTCAAACATGGCTGCTTCATCAATGAACCTGGGTTATTTGACTCGCAATTCTTCAATATGTCGCCCCGCGAGGCAAAAAGTACCGATCCAGCACAAAGGCTAGCAATCACAGCTACATACGAGGCAATGGAGATGGCTGGCATGGTGCCAAACAGAACTCCTTCGACGCAACAAGACCGTATCGGAGTCTTTTTTGGCGTCACAAGTGATGACTGGAGAGAGGTCAATAGCAGTCAGGACGTCGACACCTACTTCATCCCCGGGGGCGTCAGAGCTTTCATGCCTGGGCGGATTAGGTATGCCTAATCCTGTACGAGCAGACGGACAATTCTTTATTAATGCAATTTAGTTACTTTTTTAGGTTTTCCGGGCCCAGTCTCAGCATTGACACGGCTTGCTCCTCTAGCTTCGCCGCCATCCAGTCGGCTTGTGGATATTTGCTGAGAGGCGAGTGTGATACTGCTATTGCGGGGGGTACAAATGTGCTCACAAACCCAGACATCTTTACTGGTCTGGACCGTGGTCATTTTCTGTCGAGATCTGGTAAGCCCTACTCATATTCTACCATGTTGCAACCTCCAAGTTAGCATCTAAGCTGACTCTTCTGACAAGGCAACTGTAATACCTTTGATGACGAGGCTTCTGGATATTGCCGGGCCGAAGGGGTCGGCGCAGTCATTCTCAAGCGTCTGGAAGATGCCCTAGAGGATCACGACCCAATCTTCGGAGTCATAGCTGGATCCAACACCAACCACTGCGGACAAACAGACTCCATTACGCGACCGCATGAAGGCGATCAAGCAGCAGTCTTCAAACGCGTCCTGCGATATCAAGGTGTTGACCCCAACGAAATCAGCTATGTGGAAATGCATGGCACTGGTACGCAAGCTGGTGATGCCACGGAAATGCGCTCTGTGCTTTCTGTGTTTCTCCCGGACCAAAGGCGCAGCGCCAACCAGCCTCTATACCTGGGCTCAGCGAAGGCCAACGTCGGCCATTCTGGGTCGGCTTCTGGCGTGGTGTCTCTAATCAAGGCGTTACTCATGATGAAAAATAATGAGATTCCGCCGCACTGCGGCATCAAAACTCGTATCAACAGGAACTACCCCACGGACCTCACCCAGCGCAATGTCCGTATTGCCTCCGAGCCTACCCCCTGGCTGCGAGGAAGTTCCGCCGGCGGAACGAGAAAGATGTTTTTGAACAACTTTAGCGCAGCTGGTGGCAACACTGCAATCCTTCTGGAAGATGCTCCAAATACCCCAGAAACTGTACACTCCAAAGGGCAAGGCGAGCGTGGCACATACTTGGTCGCGGTAACGGCGAAATCCGAAAAGTCTCTCGCTGTCAACATAGAGCGCTTGGTATCGTTCCTGGAAGAGAATCACTCCTGCTCTCTTCCAGCACTTTCCTACACAACAACAGCCAGACGAATTCATCATCGCTATAGGATAGCTTGCTCAGGTGCTTCCATGGCCGCTGTTCTGGAGGAGCTCAAGTTGCGGGCTCAGTCCCAATCTCAGTCTCAAACTCAAACCCCAAGGCCAGGCTCCTCCAAAACACCAAAAGTCGTCTTCGTTTTCTCAGGGCAGGGAAACTTGTATACGAGCCTAGGCCGAGAGCTCTATGAAACCGTTTCGAGTTTTCGCGAGGACATGACTCAATTCGACAATATAGCGCAGCAGCATGGCTTCCCACCATTTCTCTCTCTCATAGATGGTTCAGTCTCGAGCCTCGAGGGCGTGGACACATGCATGAGTCACTTGGCCCTAGTATGCCTTCAAATGGCACTAAGTCGGCTCTGGAATGCGTGGAATATTCACCCGAGCATGGTTATAGGCCACAGCTTGGGCGAATACGCAGCACTCTTCTCGGCTGGCGTCATCAGTGCTAGTGATACCATCCTTTTGGTAGGCACAAGAGCAACGTTATTGGCGAGACACTGCAGTCCCGGCACTCACGGTATGATGGCCATCAAGGCAGCCGTCGACAGCATCTTGCCGCTGCTCCCTGAGTCATCTTGTGAGATTACGTGCATCAATCAGCCGAGCGGTATTGTCGTCAGTGGAAAGAAGCAGAACCTTGAAAAGCTCGCGGCCAAGGTCCAATCACTGGGCTACCCAACGGTGCCACTCGATATTCCCTTTTCTTTCCATACATCCCAGGTTGATCCGATCCTGGCCGACTTTCAAAAGGCTGCACATAATGTTCAGTATTGTACACCCAAAATCCCTATCCTGTCTCCGCTGCTCGGCCATGTCATGAACGATGAGCAACCCTTTGACGGGGACTATCTTTGTGGCGAATCAAGCGAGGGGGAGACGGAGTCACACTGCAGGGCACGAGCTAAAGTAAAGACCTGGATGAATGTGTGTGTGTTTGAGAGAAGAGAGGCTATCTAGGGAGAGAAGGTGGCGGCTGATGAGGGGTCTCGGCTAAGTCAGTGAGCCGGGACGTGCCTACCTACTAATAACCCCTAATATAAAAGAAGATATCATCTATAATATTAATTAATAGAAGTCTAATTCCTTAATTCCTTAAATATAATTTTAATATATTAATCTAATAGTATAAGTCTAATAAGAAGTAAATATTAATCTATTCTTAATTCTAATTCTAATTAAAGTAAGTATTAATCTTATTTTTAATTCTAATTCTAATTAAAGTAAGTATTAATCTTATTTACTATATATTACTAGCCTAAGTTATCTAGTTCTTTTAAGAGTCTCTATTAGTAGTTATAGTGGAGATTATTCTATTAGTAAGTGGCTTATCCTAAGTTAGAGTATTACTAGAGGTTATTTTACTAGGGGGTGGCTTATCTTAAGCTATATTAGTGGAATTTACTTTAGTAGGTTTATCCTAAGCTAGAGCGTTATTAGAGGCTATTTTATTAGGAGGCGGCTTATCCTAAGCTATATTAGTAGAAGTTATATTATTAGGAGGCGGCTTATCTTAAGCTATATTAGTAGAATCTACCTTAGTAAGTTTATCTTAAGCTAAAGTATTAGTAGAGGCTACTTTATTAGGGGTAGTATTCTTAACCTAGGGTTTTTTATTATAAGCTTTATTATAGAAGTTAATATTATTATTATTAATTATAAGCTTCTTATTAATAGTTTTATTTTTCTAATTCTTTATATAAATAATAATAATAATACTTAGTATATTATACTTAATAAAGTTAATAGGCGTTAAGAGGGTCTTAATATTAAAGGACGCTTTTATAATAGTATAGTAATAATTCTAACTACTATAATAGTATTTATTATAGTTATAAGAATAGTAAATAAGTATATCTTTTCTAATAATTACTTTATAACTATATAATATATACTTAAAGTTATAGTAGTTATTATAGAAGTCTAGTTACTTTATAAAGGTAATTAAAGCTTTACTTTAATAATATAAGGAGATTAGGTTACTAAGTAACTTACTCCTTTCTAGGTTAGCTATATTACTAATATAAATAGTATAATAGTAAGCGTAGGTAGAAACTATATTAATATAATAAGCTTTATTAAGGAAACTAATCTTTAACTTATAAGGGAAGTTAATAATAATGATTTTAGCTTTATAACTAGGCGAGTTATCTATAGTATAAACCTATAGGGCGCCTTCTAGGATATAATTACGCGAAATCTTATCTATAAGGTACCTTATCTTAGTAACCTATATAGTATAACTAGTAATAATAAGGATCTTATATTACTATATCTTATTATATTTACTAGGAATAAATAGGTTATACTAGAGGGAGATTCCTAGCTTAATATAGAAGTATATAGTAGTAGAGCTAGTATAGGATATAGCTACTTATATTTTAAATATATCCTAAAGATTAATAAATAAACTATAGTAGTATAGGCGTAGGGAGTATTTCTTAAAGTAAGATATAATCTTATACTATTCTTTTATTAAGCTTTAATTTTCCTAAGTAACTATTATCTTATTATAATAAAAATAATAAGATAACTATTAAATAATATTACTAGAGGAGTAGTAGTTAATATATATATAGAAATTAACTATATTATTCTCCTTAGTATACTAAAGGAGATTAATTTCTTATTAAGTACTAAAATAATCTTATTATAATATCTTTATTAGTTTATTACCTAAAGTAAGTATATAAAAAACTTAATATTTACTTAGTATTATTATATTAGATTATTAGAGATTACTAATAATAAATTTTATAATATAAGGCTAGTAAGAAATAAGGATAAGGAGTTAAGACTCTATTAAGTGTTTACTCTTATTAAAGAAAATAAAAGAGGGAATATAGTCTATATTATTACTAAGTGTATAAGTGGCTATAGGTATATAATAGAGGGCCTCTATAGTTTTTAATATTTCTTCTAAGAGAGAAGTAGCGGCCTTTATTACTTCTATCTTACTAAAGGCGTAGGCGTAGGGGTCTAACTTAAAGATACTATAAGCCTAGGCTAATAGAACTATATAATTATCTATTAGAGTAATATATATAAGGATCTAGTTTAAGAGGGATAAGAGGTTAGAGGCTATAATTAGTTATATTATATTCTACTTAAAGACTATATTATAATAGTTTATAAATAGACGGTTTATTACTAGCTTTATAAGATCTATATTTAGCTTTAGACGTTTTAATAAAACTAGCTTTATAAAGTAGGTAAGTTTACTAGAGAAGGTATAAGCCCTAAGAGTATTAACTCTAGTCTTATATAGACATTTAATAGTATTATTTATAATCTTATTAGCTAAGGCTAATTAGATAATCTATATATCCTTAGTACTAGGGGGCTTTAGACTAGTAGGCTAGGTTTTAGGTAATAGATAAAAAGCTTTATAAGCTTTAGCTATCTTTAAGGATTCCCCTTCCTCTAGCCTTAGTACTTTATTTCTTACCTTAGCTTTAATCTTAGTATCTTATTTAGTATCCTCTTTAATATATTAGAGATTCTCTTCCTTAAACTCCTATAAAGCGTCTAGACTATTTAGTACTACTTTAAGCTTAATAATAGTCTACTTATTAAGTTTAGTAATAACTAGGGTAGTATAAGCTACTATATTACCTCTAGGATAGTAAGAGCTATAGAGAGTATATTATATAATAGTATATAATATATAACTTTTTCTAGTACTAGGGTATCTACTAATAATAATTATACTAGCTCTTAACTTAGATAATAATATAAAAAGAGATAAAGAGATATTAGTATAAAGAGCTAGATTATTTAGGTAAAGAAAGATAGTAAGGAGATTATAAAGAGATATTATTAGAAAATCTTAGAAGCTATAAGTATATTCTTACTATACTATACTATTTATTCTAGTAAGAACTTTATATATAGTATATAATACTACTATCTTATACTTAAGTATTATAAAGTCTAGGAGTATAGAGACTTAGATATAAATAGAGTTACTAGACTTTATAGCTTTAGCCTAATTTATATTAGTATTATAAGACTTTTTACTTAGGGTTAGGAAGTATATAGTTAAAAAATCTATTAGCTTCTTAGGGTATTTAGTAAGGAGAAACTTAACCTTAAGATATAAAGCCTTATACGCTTTTAGGTAATTAGGCTAAAGGGGATAATAGATATAAAATAATATATAATATAGTATTACGCCTAGGGGTAGACTAACGTAGTAGCTATAAAAGGTTAGGCTATCTTTACTATATCTATTCTTATTATCTATAGTGGGGTACTCTTTAATCTATATATATAAGCGTTTATAATATTAGTTATTTATCTTACTATAATAATATAATTCTAGGGTAATAGTATAAATATATTAAGTGATATCTAATATTATAGCGTCTAATAGGTAGGTAGTAGCCTATTTAATAGCTATAGCGCTTAATATAAAGGTAGATATTATCTTATATATAGAGATATAGATAGCTTCTTCTTTAATATTAGCCTTATTAGTTATTATATAGAATTTTATAATTTTTAGCTTACTATCCTAAAGGGCTTAATTAGCGGCTACTAAGGCGGTTTTCTTTACTTTATAGAAAATACTTTAAGTATATTCCTCTATATCCTAGTAGTAGGTTATAAGATCCTCTATAATATAGGCAATATAGTAAGTATCTATAAGATTTAGTTATAGGTAAGAGTTAGCTTTAATCTCTAAACTAGTAATAAAGACTATATTACTAACTATACTAAGTAACTTATAATTCTTATTTATAATCTTAATAACTATAAAGAACTTTATAACTTTATTATCTATAATAGATTATTTATAGTTTATAATTTACTTATCTTTAGTCTTTATCTAGGGTAAGGGGAGTTTAAAAAACTTAGTATAGCTAGATACCTCTAAGCCTATTTTAGTAAAGACTTTATTATAATAAAGCTTATTATAAATACTAGCTAATAAAGATATAAAATAGTAAGTCTAATTAAAGAAAAGGCTTATAACTAGAATAGGCCTTAGATATATATCCTTAGGGTTTACTATTAAGAGTATAATATTTATACTTATTAGGTTATAAATATATATATTTAGAGGTATTATTTAAGTAAAAGGGTTATATAGGGCGAGGTCTTACTTAAAGGTTAGTTATATATATTCTTTAGAATTTAGGTTAGTATAAGAGAGCTTAATAAATATTATATCTAATAATTTAATAGTTATTACCTAAGTCTTATACTATTTTCTAATTACTATATAAAGGCTACCTACTTTATATATCTTATATAAAAAAGTATAGCCTAGACTAAAGAGTACTACTAAGCTAGGAACTAAGATAGATAGTATATTTATACTATTAATTTTAAGGGGGGTTAAGGGGGTAGCCTTAAGAATAAAGTATAAGTCTAACTTAACTAGGAATATTATCTTCTATAGCTCTAGTAGTGGCTTCTTATAGGCGTAGATAAGGCCTAGTGTATTAATAAGGATAGTTATAGTAAAAGTATAGATAGTCCTCTAATTATATTTTAAAAGGCCCTAGATATAGATAGAAGGGACCTAGTAATTACCTAGGATAATAGAGATATTAGTATAGATCCTAGTAAAAATATCTCTAATGCCTAATCTTATATATTATATATTATAGCTAGGGGCTATATAACTATTAATATAGATAATAGCGGCGACTATTAGGGGCGAGTTATATAGATAGGCTAGTTTTATAAGAACTAGGTTAAGTAGAAGACTAGTTAAGCTATTATAGATAAGATTAGCTACCCTATCTTCCTAATTATCTTTAGGGGCTTTCTTATCCTTAGTAATTACCTTTCCTCTAATATTCTTAATAGTGTCTTTAGTGATATTACTACTAGTTTTATCTATAATAGTATTATTTTTATTTTTAATAGTGTTTTTAGTAATATCACTACTAATTTTATTCTTAATAGTATTCTTTTTATTTTTAATAATGTCTTTAGTAATATTACTACTAATTTTATTTTTAATAATATCCTTTTTATTTTTAATAATATCTTTAGTGATATTACTACTAATTTCGTTCTTAATAGTATTCTCTTCTTTAGCTATGTTATTAGCGGTCTATCCCTTATTACTAATAGGCCCCTCTTTTACTATAGTATAGCTATTATAATCCTCTTTAAATATATTATTATATTTAATATTATCTATTATTATAGTAGGTAATATAGGTTAGGGGATAGTGTGTAAAATTATAGAAAAAGTATAGAAAAAAAGGAATTTTAAAAGGGGTTAAGTATAATAATATAGAGTATAATAGTAGGGAGAGTAATAAGAGAAAAAAGAGAAAATAGTATAATATACTAACTATTAATAATATAAATAGGTAATAGCTACTAAAATACTAGGGTCTAGCCCTAATAGCTAGTAATAAAAATATATAAAAGGGATAATAGAATAATAAGAAAGAAAAGGTAGTAATACTATAGATACTTATAGAAGGTAATAAAACTTAGATTAATAAAGGGGATAAAATCTAGTCTAACCTTAAGAGGTATAATAGGACTAGGACTATATAGCCTAGTGTGTTTACTAGGGTGTATTTATATGCTAATAGAGGCGATAGGTAGCTTAGATATTATTATAAGTATAAAAGGTATTCTTATAAGACTAGGTTATATTATTATTTATAAAGATTAAAGAGCTTTAGTATATCTTCTTATAAAATATCTTTAGGTTCTTAACTATTATATATCTTATTATAGTTAAGCTATCTTATTAGATATTATTATTTATATCTTATATAATAATAGGTAATAATCTTATTAATAATAAACTTATTAATGCCCTTTAGCGGTTCTAGGGGTAAGACTATATATATTCCTATTAGGATAGGTTCTAGGTATTTAATACTAAACTCTAGTCACTAGTTAAGGTATAATAGAAGACTAAGCTTAAAACGTAGTATAAAGATTTATTTAGTAATAAGGAAAGGGCTAATATAATAGTAAGATAACTTAGTCTAATAGTTAAGATAGTACTTATTAGCACTAGGCTTAGCTAGCTTAATATAAATAGTATCGCCTATATCTAATATAGGGGGCGGCTAATATTTAGAATTATAGTATATCTTAGTGTAGGTGATAGCTAATTATACTATATCTTAGGTGTTAGTAAAACGTGCTCTTTATAAGGATTTAAAATTATTATTATCTACTATAGCTAAGAGCTATAGGAAATATTATACTTTATATTTATATAAAAGCTTAAAGGGTAAGACTCTAGTTATACTTTATATAGAGGTATTAAGTAAGAATAAGATATAAGGTAAAAAGTAATACTACTTAGATATATTATAGTAGGACCTAATTACTAATTATAAGTATAGTATAAGAGTTTAAATAGTATACTTACTTAGACTATTTACCTATTAATAATAAGTAGTAGTTAGTTTACTAATAGTATTTAATACCTTATATAAGGATTTTTATAAGTAGGATATAAACTTTAGATTAGTGTTATATATAAATTAGTATAGTATACCCTAGTCTAGGTATATTAGATATATATACTCTATTACTTATTATTTAGTAGACTAATTTATATAGCTTTCTAGGCATTAGGTAAGTTAAGAAAACTTATTAATAATAATAAGTAAATAGTTAATTCTATTATATTCTAATAAGCTAGTAATAAAATCTAAATATATTATAGTAAAGGGGCACTTTAATATAAGCACTAGTTATATATTCTTATATAGGAGGGACCACTTAAGTAGGGATTTCTAGTACTTAGGGTAAGTTAATATATATATAATAATATAATAATATATATTATAAAAGAAAATATAGTTATATAAGAATTTATATATATATAAGGCGCCTCTAGTATATAATTAATTATTATAGCTAATATAAATAACCTTATCTACTATCTTCTTAGGGATATATAGGCACTAGTTATCTATATTATAAAAGTAGAGGAGTTTAGAATTAGGCTAGAGGGTAAACTAGTGTAGTATACTTAGGGTATTATCCTATAGTAAATGTATATATATCTTCCTAAACGTTAAGTCTATTAGTAAGGCTTATATAATATAAGCTAGGAAATTATTATTAAGAGGGGTTATATAGGGTTATAGTATAGTGTTTAATATTAGTTTAGTGAAAAGAATCTTAATATTATTATAGATAGTGGGGAGTTATAATAGGGTATTAATATTAACGTAGGTATAACTCTTCCTATACTTAATTTTAATATTCTAATACTAGCGTTCTAGATATAAACGCTAGTTTACTAACTAGTATTTACCTTTAGGCTTATTATTCCTAATACTTATAAATATATCCTAGATAGTAGTATAGTTAGATATAATAATAATCTATATATAATTAAGGTAGTATTCTAATTTCTATAATACCTATACTAACGTAGCTATCTCTAGTTCTATAGTATTATAATTCTATTTAGTAGAAGATAAGTTTTTAGATAGGAATAATATAAGATATAACTTTCTATTATCTTATATCTAGTAGAGGGTAGTGCTAAAACTATATTCCTTATTACTATCTATATATAGTTTAAAAGGCTTATTAAAATCTAGGTAAGCTAGTTTTATAATATTAACTAGGGTGTCTTTTAGTTTATTCTATATAACTTAGTATTCTTCTTATAGTTAATCTATATTTTTATTTTATTATTAGATATATTTTACTTCTTAATATAGGGAAGGTGTGGAAATATTACTAGGGGGTTTAGTGTGAAAAGGGAAGGTGACCTTATTTATATAAGAGTCTTATATGGGATTCTTAATAGGGGCGTGTTAAAACCCTTAAGCTTTAAGCTTATTTAAGAGGTCTACTATAGTAGAATAATAATCTACGAATTTATAGTAATAGCCTATAATACTTAGTCTAGTTTCTAATTATTTTAGGTTCCTAGGAATAGTTAGATCTTATATAGTTATTATTTTCTCTTATAATATACTAAGGCCTAGTTAAGATACCTAATATCTTAGGGCCTATAAACCGTTATATACTATATAGTATTTAGCGAGTAATAGTATATAACCTAAATAGTATAAGATAGTAAAATAAAGGTCTAGATAGTAAATATACTTATTAATTATATATAAGTAGATAATTATATTATTAATATATACTAGTATAAATTACTATAGGTAGGGATAGAATAGGTTTTTTATATAATATTAGAAAAATCTTAGGCTTATAGCTAAATCTATAGTACTAATTATAAGTCTTTTCTAATTATAGTAGGGAGTGGTAAAAGATGTCTTTTATCTATCTAATAGTTTAATAGGCTATTAGAAGAACCCTTTTACTAAATCTAGGATAAAGAATATAGTGCTACCTTATAAGGAAGATAGTATATTATCCTATTATAGTAAGGGGTATATATCTAACCTTAGCTTAGTATTAATATAATATAGATTAACTATAATATAGGGTTTACCTCCTTACTATATAATAAAAGCTAGGGAAGAGATTAGGTATAGTTCTCCTAATAGGATATCTTTAATAACGCTAACTTCACGTAGGGGGTCTAAGATACTATTTATTATAATATAGTTATATCTTAATAAGGCATATAGATATTAAGCTAGATCTAAAATATCTACGCCTTCTTAAAAGGTGATTAGTATAGTAATTTTATTATTAAACTTACTAATTTTAGGGTTAAATAGTTCCTAATAATATTTAATAAGATCCTTTAGTTTAGTTATATATTCCTTACCCTAATAAGTAGTTATATTTATAATACTTAAATTAAATAAGTCTTTATCTTCTAGTAGTTTAATATAGAAAAGAAAACTATTTAAGCGCTTAGGGTCCTTAGGCGTATCTTTAGGGTAGTCTAGTCCTAATAGGTTATCTAATATAATAGCTATTAATACTATAGTCTAAAATACTTCTATCTTATATATAATATAGGCTAGACTAATAGTCCTAAGGTCCTAGCTATAAAAAATATATATAGGATAGGGGCTAAGGTTAATAAATAAGAGAGTGGCTTTCTATCTAGTAACTAAGGCGTAAGGGAGTAAGGTAAGACCTTATCTAATAGGCTTTAGTATTAATATATAGCTATCTATTTAGATAGCTATATGTGTATATTATAGGGGAATATTAAAGCTATAGCTAGGGGGAATAGTATATACTTTAGTTACCTTAATATAATAGACTTTTATATAGTTACTATTAAGGGTTAGGGTAAGTGTTATAATATATTTATTAGGGAGTAGTAGTAAGTCTAGTTTATTACCTTTTCTTTATATAATATAAAGTTAGTAATATTAAAGAAATCTTATATTAAGGATTAGTCTATAGAATAGCTTATTAATAATACTATAAGGAGTTATATAAGACACTATAGATCTATTAGAATAGTAAAAATTAATTAGGATAGATATTATCTTTATAATATATAGGCCTTTATTACTAATACCTAAGAGGAGTAAGGGTTCTAATATTATTATTATAAGAACCTCTAAAAAATACTTTATAACCTAATATCTACTTATAAGGCTTAATCTAAATATAATATTAAAGGTAATAATAAGAGTATAATTATTTATATAAATATAGTTATAAAGGTATAAATTAGAGGTAAGCTAATAATTAGTATTTATAATAATATAAACTATAGTTTATTTAGCTTACTTAGTTAATAATATAAGGCTATTTTAAGCTTAAATAAGGCCTAGATTATTATACTAATCTTATCTTAGTAGGGCTAGCCTTATAAGTACCCGCTATAGTCTTTTACTAGGGATATAGCTAGGCTAGGAGTTAATTTACTATCTAACTTATTTATCTAGTTAAAGTTATATTTAACTTTAATTTAATTATCTTCTATATAAGTAAGGTATACTTTAATAAGGTGTGTAAGGGGCTTAGCTCTAAATACCTTTTTATATTAGTCTATAAATAGAGTTATTAGTTATCTAGTAAAGGGTGTTTTATTATTAGTAGTAGTATTTATTAGTGGGGTATATTTCTTTTTTATACTATATTTATATATCTAACTATTATAAGGGTCCTTCTATTTCTATAGATAATTATTCTAAGGCTTATTATTATATCTATTATAGGGTTTATTTTCTTAATTAATATAGTAATAGTTATAAGGGTATAGGGATTAGTCTTAATGTCTATCTTTATAGTTATTAGTAGAATTACTATCTTATTATTAAGGATAACTATCCCTATAGTTACTAAAATCGCTTTCGCGTTAGGGATAAGTGTCCTAATAATTATTATTATTCTACTAGTAAGAGTAGCTATCTTAGGAGAAATCCCTATCTTAAGGCTATCTTAATTCCTAGTAGAGTAAGTATAAAGTCTAGGCTTAGGCCTTAATTATTTATTCTATTATATCTTATTAAGCTTCTTAGGCTCTTTTAGCTCTATAATAGTAAGTAAGTAACTTATAGGTAATAAAATCTACTATTAGATTATTTATAGAATTAACTAAAACTATTAGGCTTAGATTAGAATCCTAAAGGATATAGTAAGCTATCTAGTCTTTATTTATACTACTAGCCTTATAGTAAAGAGCTTTCTTATAGTTAAGGTACTACTAAAGTGTTAAGATATCCTTAGTAGTAAAAGAATACTTAAGGCTATTTACTTCTTCTATAATTATACTATAATCTTATTTAAAGTGTTCTTATAGGAGCTTAATCTATAGATCTAGGTCTTTACCTAGTTAGGCTTTAGTAGATTCTAATAAGCTAATAAACTAAGTATAGCTATTAGACTTTTAGTTAGATAATAGGTTAAAGGCTATATTTTAAAGAATAGTGTTAGTACTTACCTAGCTAGTTATTTATCTAATCTAGTTAATATAGGAGATAATATCTATCTTCTTAGAGTTATATACTAGGACCTCTAGTTTAAATTATTAATAGAAACTAGATAGGGGGGCCTCTTAGATATTATATCCTTATCTAGGTAAAATAGTAAGTAATTATAAATAGGAATAACTATCTATATAGCGGCTATAGTAGGAGTAGTTAGAATAGTAGTAAGATTAAGAATTACTATTAGTAATTAGTCTTATAGGAGACTCTAAGGGGTTATTAGTATTTAAGCTAGTTAAGAATTATTAAAATAATTCTATTATCTTAGTTAGGCTATTAAGAGGAGTTTAATTTATAATTAGGTCTTATAAGGTATAAGCCTTAAGCTATTATTATTCTTTTATTCTTATACTCTAGATAATAGTAATAGCTAACTTAACTTTTATATTATTAGCTTCTAAGAGGGGGTAGAGTTTATAGTAAGTGTTTTTAGCTACTTTTTATTTAGCTATTTAGATCTATATAGTATTATCTCTATAGTCTAAGCTAATATATTATATAGGGGGTATAGTCTCTACTATTTTATCTTTATTAATTAGGCTATATAAGATAAAGATAAATAGTATTAAGGAAGGGGTATAAAGTAAAGAGGTATAAGATAATATTTCTATCTCTATACTAGTAGGGGATAGTAATCTTAAATACTAGTATTAAAATAAGTCTAATAAGGATAGTTATTCTAGTTCCTATATTTATAAAGATCTTAGTAAGGTATTACTTATTAATAGTTTATTAAATAAAGGGGAATCTAGTAATAAATTTATTATTATCTCTTCTATAGTAAAGTATCCTATAGTGTCTTCTATCTAGGGATATTATTATCTTTATTAGTTCTACTACCTTTTTTATTTTCTTATACTAAATAAAGGTATCTTATAATATAGGGATTTAAAGTATAGTTTAAGGAAATAATAATATTTATATTAGTTAAAGAGGAGATTCTATTAACTAGTACTAAGGAAAAAATTTAGTCTTAGAGGAGTAGAAGAAGTTATAAGTTATTAGTCTATAGGCTCTTTAAGAGGAAGGAGTAGAGGTTAATTAGTATAGTCTTTATTAGAAAGGGGCGGGGATTTTACTAAATCTAGTATTAAGGATAAAGGCGTGCCTTAAGATTATAATATAGTTTTAAATAAAGTAATTAGGTTAGTTTTTTTAATAAAATAACCTTAACTATCTCTTAGTTATTTATTCTTCTTTAATTAGGGTTTTATTATAGATTATTATATATCTAGTAATATTATTTAAATAAAGAGAGGTAAGGGGTTAAAATAAGGTAAAAAAAAGGGATTTTTAAGCTAACTAAAAAGGCTTAAAATAAGCTAATATATCCTTAACCTTCTAAGGATTAAATAGGAGGAATAAATCTAGGCTAAAAGGTAGTAATATTTAAAGATAGCTTATATCTAGAGTAATAGATATAGCTAAACCTTATTATTCTTATAGTATATTATAGTATAATAATATATTAGTAAAAGATAGAATTTAGTAGAGGAGAGCTAGGCTTAATCTTAAAGGTTATTAATCTTTCTTTTCTAATAGGAGACTATTAAAAAGGGCTATATTAAGGCTTATAGTATGGAGATGACGATTTTCTATAGTTAGAATTAGTAAGAAATAGTAATTACTACTATATGGTGAATTAAGCGAGGGGGAGACGGAGTTATACTATAGGGCATGAGCTAAAGTAAAGACCTAGATGAATGTGTGTGTGTTCGAGAGAAGAGAGGCTATCTAGGGAGAGAAGGTGGCGGCTGATGAGGGGTCTTAGCTGAGTCAGCGAGCCGGGACGTGGTGGTCAGAGATAACCTGTCCCAGATCCACCAAGTTGACCTGTCCCAGTTTGATTCTGCCGATGTTTCCCCGATAGTAGGCTTGTACTGTGACAAGCCAGTTTAGTTAGTAGTTAGTTACCTAGGTTAGTAGTTAAGTTAGTGGTTAGTGGTTAAGTTAGTGGTTAGGTTAGTGGTTAGGTGTTTGAGTTAGTGGTTATTATTTAGGTTTATTATAGTATATTTAGTGGTTAGTAGTTAGGTAGTATTTGTGTTGGTGATATGTACTGGTACAAGCATCATCCTGGGGAAACATCGGCAGAATCAAACTGGGACAGGTCAACTTGGTGGATCTGGGACAGGTTATGTGTAACCACGTTCAATTTCGAGCACAGTGTTCTGGTCGCATATTTCGTACGTGACCGCAAACCCCGCCCCCTCGGCTAGTGGCTTCGCTTCGAAGTGCGCTTCAATCAGCCTCCGGGAAACAGGAATTGCTAGCTATTAATCACTCTGCCAGACCATCTCAAATGACGCGACCTACCGGTCCGGTTACGCAGTCTGCCAACTGTTGTTAATGGCGATGGCGTGCTTTTGGTGCAAAAGGCTGAACGGGAACCCCACTTCGAGTCTTGTCCATGCCCTCACCCGGCATGCTGTCCAACGTGCGAAAATCGGGGAGGGGCAGGGAGATTTGCAATTGATGACCGGCAGATGAGGGGTATTAATGACAAGCTGAGGTCGCATCACATTTTCTCCTTGGAACGTTCACCTTCTCATTATTCCATTATAACCACCCGCTATCATTCTGGGATCGATTGTACCTGCGCTAGGTTATACGTCAGATCGTTGTACCTTTTTCACTAACAAGCATTCGACAACCTGCACTCATCATGGCCGAGGAAATCAGCAAAAATTTTGAGACGCTTCAGCTCCATGCTGGGTATGTAGACAATTCTCCTCGCAGAAGCTTTGGCAAACTTGAAAGAGTTGTCGCCGGCTCAATTGATGTCGTTCGCTAGCTTACAAAAAGATTTGACAGCCAGGAGCCTGATCCCACGACGAATGCGCGCGCCGTGCCCATTTATGCTACAACTGTGAGGATAGCCACACAGCAATGCGAGCTGCATTCATTGACTCGGCGATAGAGCTTTACATTCAAGGACTCTGCCCATGGCGCGAGGCTGTTTGGCCTCAAGGAGGCTGGCAACATTTACTCCCGAATTATGAACGTACGTTGCTCCCCCACCCCCAGCAAAAGATTGGGGGCGAAAAAAAAAAGGGTCTGACGTTGGTATAATATAGCCTACTGTCGATGTGTTTGAGAAGCGCATTGCTGCCCTCGAAGGCGGTGTTGCCGGTCTCGCCGCCTCGTCTGGCCAGAGTGCTCAATTCATCACCATCAACACGCTTGCCCACGCCGGCGACAACATCATCTCTACCTCGAACCTCTACGGCGGCACGTACAACCAGTTCAAAGTATTCCTGCCGCGCCTCGGAATCACGACCAAATTCGTCAATGGCGAGAACCCCGACGAGATTGCTGCTCTGATTGACGACAAGACCAAGGCCATCTACGTCGAGAGTATCGGTAATCCTCGCTACAACGTGCCTGACCTAGAGGCCATTGCCAAGGTTGCGCATGCCAAGGGAGTTCCTCTTGTGGTAAGTCTGATGGGACAGGGGGAAAAGAAGAAGAAAAAAAAAAATAGAACGACGTAAAAAAGCTGGCAAGATGTTGACTTTTTGCGCGTAGGTTGACAACACGTTTGGTGCTGGTGGCTACTTTGTGCGTCCGATTGATCACGGCGCCGACATTGTCGTGCACTCGGCGACCAAGTGGATTGGCGGCCACGGCACCACCGTCGGCGGCGTCATTGTCGACAGCGGCAAGTTTGACTGGGGCGCCAACGCCGCGCGCTTTCCGCAGTTCATCGAGCCGTCCGAGGGCTACCACGGCCTCAAGTTCTGGGAGACGTTTGGCGCCCTCTCCTTCATCGTCCGCGCGCGCGTCGAGATTGTGCGCGACCTGGGCGCCTACCTCAACGCCTTTGCCGCCCAGCAGCTGCTGCTCGGCACCGAGACGCTGTCGCTGCGCGCCGAGCGCCACGCGCAAAACGCCCTCGCGCTCGCCCAGTACCTCGACAAGAGCGACAAGGTCAGCTGGGTCTCGTACCCGGGCCTGGCCAGCCACCCGTCGCACGAGACGGCCAAGAAGTATCTCAAGAGGGGCTTTGGCGGCGTGCTGAGCTTTGGCGTCAAGGGCGGCGTTGCCGAGGGTGCCAAGGTCGTCGACAACTTTAAGCTCATCTCCAACCTCGCCAATGTCGGTGATGCAAAGACTCTGGCCATTCAGTATGTTGCTCTGTAAATGGAAGTGGTGGAAGAAGAAGAAGAAGAAGAAGCATCTTGCTAACTCTTGGTAGCCCGTGGAGCACTACCCACGAACAGCTTTCCGATGAGGAAAAGGCAAACTCTGGCGTCACCGAGGTCAGTGCCGCCACATTTGCCCGCAAACAATCCAGCCGCTAACTGTTTCACCTAGGATCTCATTCGAATCTCGGTTGGTGTTGAGCACATTGATGACATTATTGCCGACTTTGAACAGTCTTTCAAGGCGGCCGGTATCTAGACGTAGTCTGCAAAAATGGATCGAATGGAATAGACGCCGAACTCTGTAGATCAGTCAGGTCCATGACGAATTTAAACCAACAAGTCATGTTTGGTAAAACGCAACGTTGCCGTTGGCGCGACGCAGCTACCCGGATGGCGCGTCTCATGACAAAAGGTCGATGCGTGGTCCTGCAGCCTTGCGCGTCGGTGTACTAGACCAGGGGTACGGCCGCAATTTCCGACAATGAGGGGATATCCGTGGATACACAGTCCCTCGTCCAAGCCGAGATGAAAAAATCGGGTTGCCGACAGGGCGCCTGCTCAAGCAGTGCAACGCAGTGACGCAGAGGAACAAGATCCCGCTCGGGTAACTTGCCACCTTGCTGAGACCCAAATCATCAGACTATGGAATTGATTTGACAACTTGCTTCAGGTGTTGGAAACTGGTGGGTCATGGCGCAGAGTCGGACCTGTGACTCGATCGTAAACTGGCAGCGAGGACATTTCTATTCGGGTCGTCGGGCGTGGCGCCGTACTCGGTCGACGAGGAGAGACTGCGCTGCAGGCTTCAAAGATGTTGCTTCACATGTATGTACAGGGCAGAGTTTAGCTGGAGTAATTACACGACGGGTAAAAAATAGTGCGATTCAACAAAGACCCAGGTCACTGAGAAAATCAGACCATGAAATACTGGTAAAGCATCACAAGAGGCACATTGGTACATTAAGAGAAAACATGACGCCGTATGCCTGGCGGAGGCGTTGGGAAGAAACAAGGCGCAACTCGCTTTTTTTTTCTCCTGCAAAATAAACAAAAAAGGAACAATGGCGCTTTGTTCGTTGTACAACTTGTGGTCATAATGGCCTCATGGCACGCAGGGATGATCCAGTTGTCGGGTGGAGAGTTTGATCTGACCGCAAAAGGTGGGCGACGTTGAACAAGGTGTAAAACTCAAGTTGCACGATCAACATGATGAGGAGAAAGAAAAGAGAAACATGATTTCGATAGATGAATAGGGTATTTGTTTGTGTGAATTACCGGCTGTATCGGCTGCACGGTGTACATAGCAGTATGTAGTATCAGTATAAGATGAGTGGATACATGTGACTGATGGCATGATGGGTAGCGCAGCGTCATCACATTGTGACCAACATCATGAAAGTTTGTGACTCTAATAACTAATAAGATTACCGGTCAGGGTTGTGAGGTGGTATTCGGAGAATTTCAGCTGCTCCGCGTGCTTTATAATTACTGCCCAGTTTCTCATAATCGGCCCCCCCCTCTTTTGGATCGCCGTCCGCGTGTTCAAGTCGCACGACACAAAAGCCCAAAGCTGCACTACAGAACCCAAACAGAAGTTGCACATGTAAAACTATGGGACAAGGACACGAGAAATGCCGTTTATTACTGGTAACTGAGCTTGTTTCTGAAACGAGCCAACTCGAGCGGATCCGCACCCAACCAACCAACTTGCCTTGCCAGGGGGGGGGAGGGGTCTGATCGCCGCGATCGCTCCTTTTTCCTGCTGAAAAAAAGCTGGGCCTATTGTCTTTTTCTTTCTGTTTTTTATGCTTCTCGTGTTGCTTGCTCTGCGTGATTGGTGGACTAAGGGCATCAAGTTGAGCCGCTTGGAAAAAAAAAAGAAACCTTGAAAAGTTTGCTGGAAAGACTATTTCGTAAGACGCGTCTTTTTTTTTT